>JANHGB010031973.1:0-37771 GCA_026283785.1 Coracopsis vasa | reverse complement strand
AAGTTCTTTACTGTGAGGGTGGTGAGGCACTGGAATGGGTTGCCCAGGGAAGTTGCGGATGCTCCATCCCTGGCAGTATTCAAGGCCAGGCTGGGGAGAGCCTTGGATGACATGGTTTAGTGGGAGATGTCTCTGCCCATGGCAGAGGGGGTGAAACTAGGTGATCTTAAGGTCATTTCCAACCCTAACTATTCTATGATTCTATGATGAAATCCATCCATGGGTCCTGAAGGAGCTGGCAAATGAAGTTGCTACGCCACTGTCCATCATATTTGAAAAATCATGGCAGTCAGGTGAAGTTCCCAATGACTGGAAAAATGGTAATATAACCCCCATTTTCAATAAGGGGAATATGGAAGATCCAGGAAACTACAGACCAGACAGTCTCACCTCTGTACCTTGTAGGATCATGATGAAGATTCTCCTGGAAAGCATGCTAAGGCACACGAAAAACAACAAGGTGGCTGGTGACAGCCAATATGGCTTCACTAAGGGCAAACATGTTCATGTTGGTGACATGGACAGTGGGACTAAGTGTGGCCTCAGCAAGCTCAAGATACTAAGTTACATGATCTGGTTGATATGCTGGAGGGAAGGGATGTCATCCAAAATCACATTCTTGTGAGGTGGGCCAATGCCAACCTCATGAAGTTCAACCAAGCCAAGTGCGAGGTCCTACACCTCAGTCAGGGCAATCCCATGCACAGCTACAGGCTGGGCAGGGAAGTGATTCAGAGCTGACCCCACTTGGAGTGTTATGTACAGGTCTGGTGTCCTCAACATAAGAAGGACATGGAGCTGTTGGAGCAAGTCCAGAGGAGGACCACGATGGTGATCAGGGGGCTGAAGCACCTCCCGTATGAAGACAGGCTGAGAAAGTTGGGGCTGTTCAGCCTGGAGAAGAGAAGGCTGAGTGGAGACCTCATAGCAGCCTTCCAGTATCTGAAGCAGGTTTACAAGAATGCTGGGGAGGGACTCTTCATCAGGGATTGTAGGGGTCGGACAAGAGGTAATGGGTTTAAACTTAAACAGGGGAAGTTCAGGTTAGATATAAAGAAGAAGCTCTTTACTGTGAAAGTGGTGAGTCACTGAAACAGATTGGCTAAAGAAGTGGTGAATGCTCCATCCCTGGCAATGTTCAAGGCCAGATAGCAGAGAACTTTGGGTGACATGGTCTAGTGTGAGGCATCCCTGCTCATGGCAGAGGGGTTGGAACTAGATGATCTTAAGGTCCTTTACAGTTCTAACTGTTCTATGATTCTATGAGTCTATGATTGCTAGCAACATCAGAGAATGTTGATTTGTTCTTATTTTCTATATGAACTTTGGGGTTTGAACACCATTTTATTAAAAGGATACTTGTCCATCACCTATGCTTTTTTTTTAAGAGCCAAACATTATTTCTTCTTGCCCAAATTGTCATCAGTTTTCAAAATCAATTAAACTAACTAAAAGATCGTAAGCTTTTCCCTTAATTTGGCATTATCGCAATTACCACTCTATTCTGTAAACAGTTGGATAGTTTAATATCCCTGACTGAAAGAATCAAGAACCATGTCTTCTGCATCTCTTCTGTCTTATAACAACCCCAAACAGAAACAAAGCTTTACATTTAGAATTACAGTTAACGCTGGTGGATATTCACATTGTTCTATCAGAACAAATAGCTTTGAGCAAATTCTGATCTCTGTCTAGGACAACATAGGGGAAAATAAATGACTGCACAATCCAGGTAAGAACCCACAGCTAAGAAAGAACACATGGCTGAGGTATCCTTGGAGTAGGATATCTGGAGGGCAGCACTGCAACAGAACATAATGTGAAGCTACAAGGACAGTAATCTGAAAAGGCCAGTATGTACTGACGCATGAAATTTGAGCAACTCTTTCGTACGTCATCATCTTGCTCTGTTGATATCCTGTAACCTGATTGCTCATGAAATGTAATGTGAGCCCATGATACCTGAATTGTCTGTTTCTTTATGGGAATACACAAATGAAGACTCTTCTGTAGAAGAAAAGAAAAATTTACAAGCCATAGCCTAGGACATAACCTTCCTGGGACATAACCTTTCCTGACAGAAGAGTTTTTTGAAATGCTACCATGTCTCAAAACTAGACAAAAATACAAATGCTAAAGGCAAATAGGAATATTCTTATGTTACTTTGTCTTGTTTCCTCTAAGATATCATTCAATCTCAATACTTTTTTATATGATTCTTTTCAGACTTGCTCTTTTATTTTACACACCAGTTCCTTCCTTGAATGTAATAGATATTTTGTTATATATAAACCATACTTTTCTATTTTTTGATTGAGGGATTTCTAAATTTTTCAGGATGAGAATTAAAAAAAAAAATCCTTTACCTTTGATTTTATTTATTATACAAGTCTGACAACCTATTTTTGAAAATTCCAACAAATCTGAATTTTTGAATCATATTCCTCCACATATGGTGTTAATTTATCTTTGTCTTGCCTTCATGCAACACAGCAACAGATGTTGAAAGGTTCTGCTTTTTTACAGTCCTCTGATCTTGTGAAGATCCTTTTCAGGAATAGGCAGAAATATGGTTTTAAGCTACAGATCATTTACAAGATTCTCTCTGATGAATTTTGTTTTGCTAACAAAATGGATTTCATCCCTTTTTTAGATATTTTGATTTCACTTGAGCTTTACAATGGATTTTCACTGGGGAAAAAAATTGTAATATTTCAAAGTTGTCCTTTTTTTAAGATCAGATTGAACTAGACATGGGATTAGAGTGCTGACCTATATTCATGAGTTTAATTGCTGCAGTGTACTTTACTTTAACTTCTTACAGATGTACTATTGAAATGCTTAACCTTTACTGGCTATCTTCACTAATATGACCTTATCTCTTCAGATTCTGATTTTTAAGGTGGATGGTCAAAATATTGTTGAAAGATTAGATTTTCTTATGCATTTTGGGTAATTTCTGTGGAGGTATTGGGTAAGTCTCATCAATATATATGGATTGATTTGTGTGGTGTCACCAAGACAAAATAGCTGTAAAACCATCTGAATGAGCCAAATGAGACTTGCATACAGATGGTTTATATTGGATGGAGCAGTACAAAGCAGCTGCAATTTATTGGTGAATCTGACCTACTACTTAGTAGTAATTTCAGGGCAAGGCATGTGTTATGTAGGTGTGTATCAGCAGGTAGATACATATGCACAAACTTGCACACAGGTGCTATGCAGACCATTTGTAATGTGGACAAAGAAGTAAGAGATGCACTGTGTGCTTCTCAACTTGAAGTAGGGAATTAACTTAAGATCAGGCAAGAAGGCCTAACACCTTAATTGCACACCTTTTCTCATGCATAGTCTACAAGACTTAAGATGGGAAATGATCACTCTACACCCAGATATGCAGATTTTGTACATCATACAAACATTTTGCAAACAAATACAGCTAAGTAGCTAAAGCAGGTTTTGCTCTGTTTTTTTTTCCCACATGTATACACGCAAAGTGCTTATAAAAATCCACATCAATAAGACTGTTCACTGGAGACAGAAAATATTTTTTTCGTATATTTATTAACCATTTTCAAACCATGCTCTTCTACTAGCCAAGCTTTAAAATGTAAGATACTAATTGGAGACCTTGAAGCAGATTTTCCAGTTCTTCATGTGTCCTATGGTCATTTACAACTGTAAATGGGACTCAAGAATAGTCATAAATGGTTCTAACCAGGCCAAGAGAAAAAGCTTCAGAAAGTGCTGAAAAAACATTTGCTGTAATCTATTGGACTGGTTTAAATTTCAGAGTTAATTTTTTTTTTAATTGGAAAACTAAAATTAAGTGTATCAAACTGTTGAAGTATGACATTTCAGAACTTTTTCATCCTTTCAAGAGTTAGTGAATTCAGTGTTAATGAACTTCTCTTCAATTTCCACAGGAAGTTTATATTTTTAATTGAAACATGTATTGCTAATAATTTTAAGTATTATATTATTACTTCTTAGTAACAAATATGCCAAATAAAGAAGAAAAAAACATAAAACCCACCAAAAATTGAAACCTCAGTCTAAAAGTTTCAGACCTTCCCACAAATGAAAATTCAAAGAATTTCCCATGAAAAATTTACACCTGTTATTGAGTATATATATAGCTTCTAAAAGCATACTCATAGATTAGTTTTCCATTCTACATTATGACTTTTTTCTGAACTCTCAGAATAATCCAAATTATATTTGGTAATCTATTTCCAAAGTTGTCAAGGATTACTTGGATTATGTATTAGTGAAACATTTTTATAAGACATGGTAAAAGTTGTTTGAAAAAGGTTGAAGATGAACTGGATATTGCTAACATTCACCTGAAGTTTCCACCTTAAGAGTGTTTGCAGCTATGCTACTTGGAGAGCCTGTAGGTAAGCAAATATGTCAGCCCTAAAATGCAGCTAAGTTTGATGCCTAGTATTCAATTTTTAGGGTTAGCAGGACTCAAGAGTTTATATTTAAAGTCTATACTATATACTCTAAGCAACATAAGATCCAAACAGTGGGATAAGTAGTATTTATTTTCTCCTCACACTGACTGGTTTTCAAAAAGTTAAATTTAAAATGTTAAAAAAGGTAATGTCAAGGAAGAATCAAGTTTCTGATGTTCATAAAGATTTTTAATAAGACTATAGTATGGTCAAGGTTTCTAGAGGATAAATTTTGAGATGTAGAGTCTTCTTCCCAGCACACTGTAGGTAGGCGTGTGGGTCTAAAATGAGCTTGCAAGGTATTGGGGTTAGTGGATGGAAATACAGTTCCCTCCAAAACAAACTTTTGTTTTTAATATTTTATAAATTAACCAAAGGTATAAAGGGACTCAGTTTGCACACAGCGGATAGAAAGTTTATAGTCTTTTTTCTAGCTAGTGTTTTTTCCATTAGTCCAAAATGGGAATGCTGTCTGGGTTCTGAAATTCTGCTCTGTTAATTTACAGTACAAACTGGTAATATTTCCTATCCATAAAACAAAGCAAGCAAAACCTCAAACAAAGATACTCTCAAACCAATTTTCAAGTCTAATATAATTCTGATGTTAGAAAGAAACACTTCTTGCCATTGGGCATTTTGAATGGCTCCTGAACATTATATTGGTGTTTTACACAGAGCTGTTAAAAGGTTATGTCAGAAAAGAAGCCAGCCTTTAGAAAGAGTAAGTATATGCAGAATAAATATTTTTAACCTGTATCTTTTTATACAGAATTCTTAATGAGATGTTAGCTAGCTTGCAATTGATGTGGCGGTTTATGAAATATCTATAGAAAATGTCACAGAAGAGTTAAACAAGATGACAGTATCTTACACACATGCATCTCATGCATAAGCTGTTCAGTTGCTCTCTGTTCAACTAACGTAAGATACAGATGCAGCCACATCAGTTCTGTTTCTCTTTTTGTGCAAATCCATTAAACTTTTTTTTTGTGCAGTGGTGAATATAAACTCAGTAAATAATGATCACCCATGTAAAAACCAAAATCTAGTTTTCAGTTGTTCCAGCTCTCATTTAATTTTCAGATTAAATAAAATATTTTCTCTTTAACTGTACCAAAAATTAGATGCTTTAAAAGTTGATTAACATTTCAATTACAGAGGTTCATTGTTGGTGTAGTTTTCAAGGCTCCAAATAGATCTGCCTCCTCTCATATTAAGAGGATAATATTATTATATGAACTGGAGTTTTACAACTTTGATTCTTTTATTTATGGTTAAACCAATTATATCTTTTTTTCTTCTCCCCCCAACCTTCTCCAGAAAGGTCATAGTGAAGAGATAAAGTGTGGGAAAGAAAAAGAAATAAAATTTGACAATTCTCCTGCTGGTGTAAATAACAACAACAACAACAACAACAACAAAAAGCAGGACTTCAATCTAAATTAATTTTCAAATAATTTCTCACAGATTTTTATGAATTAGGTTTCTCTAATTGGAAAATGTTATTGAAAACATAAAGTGAGTACCACCATTTCTCTTAGGCTTGCTAGCAATGAAGAAAATACACCTTCAGAAAACAGTCTGAAAAGCAGAGTCTGGATGACCTTTCAGGGTTGAATAGGATCTTTGCTATTTAAACATTGTCATAAGAATCCTTTTTTATCTCACTGGGCAATAAATACAAATCTGAAAGGACAGAGTAAACCTTACTGCTGCTTCCAGATTCACAGTGAATCTTCCATTGACTAGCAGCATTGAGAACCCAGAAACTACATTCTCTAACTACAGGAAGACCAAGACTGTATTTAACAAAAGTCTGTCAGGGCTGCAGGGAATCATAGCTTAACCAAGAGACAGCTAAGTTATTAAAAGCCCGTGGTCTGACTCCTAGGCTTTCCATTATTACAAAGTCTTAACAATGAATTAAACAATTCCAGCGTGATAATTCTAACAGTCTGCTTTACCTGCTGAAAAAGGCAAGAAAAGAGAATCCACAGTTAGGAAGTTTACATGTTGGTGTATGAAACCCTATTTGCCTTTATTAACAAATGTTTATGGCTAATTTCTCAGCAGATATCATAATTTTATCTATTCTTCATGTTGTGCTTTCATCGGGGTTGCATTTAGAGGCTGGAAATCCTCATCAGTAGAAGGGTGAATGCTTTGATTGTTTTTGATGGAATGCTTTAATTTGGTCACCCAAAAAAGTGTGTTTTAATAACATGTGTGATTACCGAACAAGAGGGATTTAAATACTAAAAAGAGGCTTCTATACCACCAGACATCTGTTCAAAAACTTACTGTGGCAATATAATCACTTGATTATATGTACAAATTTGATTAGCTAAATCTTCCAGAAATGATTTCCAGCTGATTAACCCAGGGACCTTATCTTCAAGTATTGATGTTGTATAGATTGACCAAAATCCTAGCTAATGTCAGATATTAAAGCCTATAATCACAATTTAAGTGGAAGGTGAAGTAACCTAATTACAAACAGAAGACAGTATTTCTGGTATTGTCTTAGTAACTGATAATTCATGTTGTGATGTCAACAGCAAACAAGTCTGAATTTCTACAATTTCCTCTCTGCAAACTTCTACCCAGTAAAACTTCTGCTCTGCATTTTATTAGCTTTGTGAGGCTTTTATTCTGTTTGTTAAAATGAAAAAGTGACCTTAGCACAATCACTGTTAATGGTATGGTGTGGTGGTGTCTGTGTTTGGTTTTTTGTTTTGTTGGTTTTTATTTGCCAAGGAAACGTAAACAGCAAAGGATGTGTCATTTTAATGCATCCTTTTGCAATCCAGGACAACAAGGGCCTAATGTGGCATACAAACTTAAAGTGAGATCACTAGGTAAGGGGGTACATATGGTGATCCTAAAATAAAAGGTTACTATGGAGAATAATTAAAAAGACCTTTTAAAAATTTTTTTTTGCTGCTTAGGTATTAGTTTTAGATGCAAAGGGGGATTTATTTTTCCTTACCAGATGTATTGTCATTTTAGAGTCTGCAAATTTGTGGGTTGGGAAGCTATAATGGAAATATGTCTTGACTTCAGAGTGGAAGCCTCAGTTTTGTTAGGACTGTCACATCCATACCCATATCTTTTTCTTCCATTTGGATGATTTGTGGAAGAAAAAGGAAGGCAGTTAGAACTGACTGGAAGTCAGTTCTTAGATCAGCTGCATATCTTCTGTAGTACTTTGAGAATTAAAGAATAGTTAAGTGACTTAATCTTTGGTGCCCAATTTCATCCTGCCTAACTCTTGAAGCACCTAACTGTAGTTCAGATCAGTTCAGGACTCAATAACCTTCTGGAACAAACCAGTTTTCCACTGTCTGTAACAGATACCTGTGTTTTTAACTTAAATGATTGCATTGATGTTTAAAAGGGGTGGATCTAGGCCTTGGTGCTTCAGTTTTTTCATCTGCTAGTGATGGCCTCAGATACAGAGGTGTCTGATGCTTAGTGCATAGGATGTATGGGAATCTCCATTAGAATGTGCTAAAAATTATCACTCACAATTAAGGTTACTGATGTCACACTGCACAACATGAAAAGTATGTTCTTCTGGACAACATTCTTAGTGCTAAAAATTATCTGGAATTGCAAGGACTCATACAATGGAAATTACCTTTTCAACCCAGACTAGGATAAACTTCCAGAGCCCAGAAATTCAACATGTCAAGTGTGCTTTCAGGTGAAGCCCTGGGTCACATGAAAAATCCTAGCTTGCAGAGGTTAAAATCTTGAACTCTGAGTTTCTCTCTGAAACTTCTGTCATTTGTCTGTTCATGATGAACAACAGGTACAGATTAGGCAAGGGAGCTAAGCTGTGGCCACAGGAAGCTGAACAGGTCCACACCGAGATAGTATGGTGTTGCTCTCTAGCACTGGAGAATGACTGAATAAAGAACAAGTGGATAGCTGCATCTTTTTTAGGCTGTTGAGACAATTGTGAAGAAATTCATTATTTCTTTTCCTAAGTAGAACTCTATATCCTATATATTAGAAAGATGATAGTGGAGAAAGTTTAAGTGATTTATCTTTCCTACATTCAGTGAAAGGTGACAGAGGTCCAGTACATTCAGGCCAGGATTGAACGGTCCTTGATTTTCAGTCAGATATAACTAAGCTTTTCTTGCAAAGACATATAAACTAAAAAAAACTCCATCAGTTCTACTGTCCTCTCCCTTAAATCTATTCTAAAGAGAATAGAGAACATTTCACTCCTTTTAACAACAAGGAAATGAAAGCCTGAATAAGCAGAAACCATCTTCATTTGATTTTCAAAGTATCAAGAAATAAACCTTAGAAATATCTGCATGCCCACAAGCAGTTGCGTAAGGATCTATATCTACTAGTAGAATCCTGATTTCCAAAACTGTTCCGAATTTTTCCCATCAAAATGCATATTTTTACAACAG
The DNA here is from genome assembly GCA_026283785.1 of Coracopsis vasa. Taxonomy (NCBI): domain Eukaryota; kingdom Metazoa; phylum Chordata; class Aves; order Psittaciformes; family Psittacidae; genus Coracopsis; species Coracopsis vasa. The sequence goes on along the minus strand of JANHGB010031973.1, from coordinate 28,875 downwards.
AAATGATTCAGGGACAGTCTGATTTTATTCTGGGGCAAAGCTAGACTATCAAAACCAAATTCCCTTCTTAGTTACCGACATCAATAGATATATCACAGATGAATTTGTAATGTGATGCATAAATGACACTATGTTCCTAGCTTTCTTTCTAGTGTGAATCCATAAGCTCTAAGAGGTATGAAAAACAAGGAACTTCACCAGCATGGAACTGGCCCTGTGAAACAGCTGTGTTATAATTAAATTTACACAACTTTACGATACAGTGGGTAGCCTCCACTACCATCCAAAGAATCCTCAGGGCTATCAAATGTACTTTACAAGTAATTAATCTCTAATGTTCAGTTTTTTAACATAAATAACAATGCTTCATAAAATAAAAAAGAGCTTCATAGAAGAGATGATTAAAGCATTTGTTGGAATTGGTTTTCAAACGATTTCCTGAGCACGATCTTCTTAAAAATGGGGAGGAAAAATCTCACATTAGGTAAAAGCAATTGAGGTCTTTCTGGTTTTCATTTTTCCCTCTTTCTCATTTTTTTAAAAATTGATATTAAAAATTACTTTTTCTTCATAAAGAGTGCAATATTTAATTTATTATCTTTTGGTTTCAGTTCTTTTCAGAAATTATCATATTTGTGAGTTTAGGATAAGACTAGTCATACTTAACGCCCAATCATATACTCACTTCCTAAAATAAATATTACACATTATATTTTTGTGCTGGTTTTGGATGAGACAGAGTTAATTTTCTCCATAGTAGCTAGTATTGGGCTGCGTTTTGGATTTCTGCTGAAAATGGTGTTGGTATTTCAGGGACAGTTTTCGTTACTGCTGAGCAGTACTTACTCACGGTCAAGACCTTTTCTGCCTCTCACACCAGTGAATAAGTGGGGGGTGCACAAGAGGTTGGGAGGGGACACAGCCAGGACAGGTGACCCCAACTGACCAAAGGGATATTGCATACCATATGGTGTCCTGATCCGCATATAAATCTGGGGGAAGAAGAAGGAAGGGGGTGATATTTGGTGTTGTGGTGTTTGTCTTTCCAAAAATATGTCACAGGTGATGAAGCTGCTTTCCTGGAGATGGCTGAACACCTGCCTGCCTGTGGAAAGTGATAAATGAATTCCTTGTTTTGCTCTGCTTGCATGCACAACTTTTGCTTTATCTATTATACTGTCTTTTTCTCAGCCTAACAGTTTTCTCACTCTTCCAATTCTCTCCCATCCCACTGGAGGGGAGCGAGTGAATGGCTGTGTGGGCTTAGTTGCAAGCTGGGGTTAAACCATGACAATTCCTTACAGCTGTTAGCTGGCCAAGAACTTTTACAGCTGCATTATCTGTCTGGTAAAGAAACAGAACTTGTATTTAATTTTTCTATTTGAGTCGTGCTGCACCATTCCCTTTATCTAGATGAGAGTGATGATGGCTGTCTTGAAAATATCTTTTGCTTCATTTACATGAATCTAAAATTCTACCATGTGGGTTCAAGTGAGATATATAAAGCCCATTCTCTCTATCCAATGAAACATAGGTCGCACCTATTGCACCATATACACTCTCAAAATATTGTCATGATTGTCTTAATTCCTAAGTAAAATAATTTCAAATTTTTCAAAACCTGTACATGAAATATCACAATACTGGAATATTGCTTCAAGGAGAATCAACCCTTTAAATCAACCACTTCAAAAAGGTCACATATTTGGGTTTTTTGTGCTTATAAACATTCTGAGAGGAGCACATGATTGTGAAAAGGTCTAGAAAGAAGTTGCTTTTTGTATACTTTCCAATGAATATCTTTCAACTAGAACATTTTCAACTAGAACAGTTCTGTACTGTAAGGGTGGTGAGGCACTGGAATGAGTTGCCCAGGGAAGTTATGAATGCTCCATCCCTGACTGTGTTCAAGGCCAGGTTGGACAGAGCCTTGAGTGACATGGTCTAGTGTGAGGCATCTCACATGAGAATAAGAGAAAACAAATAGTTACTGACTAGAGGGACAGTAAATCTAGAAGAGCCATAAGCAACCAGGTATGGATAAGAATGAGTTATGCAGCTTTTGTGCTGTGGCTGTAGAAGTGTTAGCTATGCTTGATTGTGAAACAGGAGGCATGTAAATAACAGTAATATGCACATAATTTATTTGAGACTATAAGTAAGTAGCTATATTTTCTGACTGTGACATTTCTGCTTTCAGTGATTACTATGATATTGCGTTACTTCAGTGGCTTTAGTGTGATTTGATGAAGTTTCTGTAAAGATAATAAATACTATCTGCCCTAGATAGGTGAGAAAAGCTACAAAATGTCAGGCAACAACTGAATGAAAGTTGCTGAAATAATGTCTTACTAAATAGTAGCACAACCCCTTAAACATACGAGCAGCATTCCACAACCCAGTGGAAGAAGTAAACGATTTTTTTGCTTATTGTTCTATGCAGAATGATACTTCTCAATGATGAGAAAGGTTGTGTTTCCAGGATGCACTAGTTAAGTGATGTAGCACAATGATGCAGCATTCTGCAGCAGTGGTCAAGCATCTATGTGACATGCGACTCTCAAAAACATTCTCTATTCCTCAGGGTGATACTGCAAGTCATAAATGAACAGAAAAAAATATCATAAATTTGAATATTTTCCTTTCTGTATAAGACAAGCAGATCAGGATTATTTAGTTTTTCCAACTACAATAATGTAGTCCAGAGATTAGCAGAAAAACTGGAAGCAGAAGGCTGGTTACATGTCCTGAATGATTATTAAACAGGACGATATGTAGCAAAGACTGAATATATGATAGAAGTAAAAGAATTGAAATGCCAGACAAATTTATTTTGGAGAACTTGAATCATTATTAAAAGAAGAAAGAAAAAAAAAGAAAAAAAAAAAGAAAAAGAAAAAAAAAAAGGAAAGAAAAAGAGAAAATAATTTGGTGCTTTCTGAGTAGAACAGGGAAATAGGGACAAAATGGCTTTATCAACGGCTCGGATTCATACTGGTTTGGGAGTTTCTTGTGTCTACCTGGAGCCGCTGCATAATATACAAATATAAAACATAGGTAAGAAGTGGATGTCTGTAGACTGTATATATATAATATGCTTTATGGCAATTCCAAAATACAATCCCTGTATTATATGCTGAAAGCTAAACCTGGACCACCTAATTTGCATGCATAACTTTTTAACCAATAAACCATATTTTTAGTACCACAGTCTGTATGAATGGCTGCATATGTCTATTTATAGATGCCCTGAAAAAAAGTGTTATTCAGGGCCTTTTTTCTTATTTTTTCTTTTTTTAATGACAAACTGACTTGAATGCAATTGAAGCCCACAGCACAGTTATTCATCCCATCAAAATTTGATGTCAGCTAAGGTTTAAAGACTTGTGCAAATATTCCTCTTACTTGCATGTTATTTCCTTTTCTGTTTGGCACTGCCCACACTTGAGCTCAGAGGCGACCCATGGGCTGGGCTCTGGATGAGGCTCGTCAGGACCATTAATACACATTACCACACTCAGAGCTCTTCCAGTCATTCTTTTTCACAACAATTATGCTTCAAGCTGCAAAAGATAAAGAAAATAAAATCACTGACAAGTGTATTCTATTTCTAAAAAAAAAAAAAAAAAAGAAAAATATTATCCTGGTTTGCTGTGCAGCATATATATGGACAAAATCTGACAAGTAGTGGCTGACCATATGATTTCTTTCTCATATGGGAATATTGGTTTGGTTAAGGAAGCTTCATCTACAACACAGCAGAATGGAGGCAAAATCTGCTCTGTAAAAAATCATTATGCTGATTTTTGTCTGTCCTTTTCCTAGAAATGAATAAGTGATCATGAGGAACCAGGTGCCTGTTATTTTGCTGTGTTTTTTAAAAGTAATAAAATAATTCAGTATCCCTTTTTTTCCTCAGAAAGTAAAAGTATTGATGAATCACTTCTAACAATGCTATTCAACAGTGTGAGAAGTCTGCAAGAAAGGACATTGACAGGCAAGGTACTATTACTAATTTATTTGTCTTTTTATGGTTCAGTTAGAGGAATATCTTAGGGAGTACAGCACATGTCAGTGTTGTCAAATGTTACATGGTAGCTGTCAGAGTTTTGACTGATGTACAAACACTACCTGTTCTTGTTTGCACTTCCTTTCTGTCGAGTGCACACAGGTAAGACAGCTTGTTGGCAATTTTTATTTAATGTTTTCAGTATCTGCAGCTGCTTTTTTGTTGAAAGTTCTGACAATGAGGAATTCCACCCACTGAGATTTCCAAGATTTCCACGGTAAGGGTTTCATCACTTAAACAAGGTTTTCCTCTGGGATTAGAACACGGCTAGTATTCTTTTTCTGATGTCTAGTGATCTTGGTAGGAACTGTTTACATTTTAATTTATTAAACTCTTCTGTAAAACTCATGTTAAAGAAATGAAATCATAGAAATTAAGTATACAAATGGCTTTTCACTGCTCAAAAGAAGGTATTTTTCTTTTCAGCAGTTTCTTTTTCTAAAATAGACATGTCTTAAATCTCACTTCACCCAGAAAAGCACTTCCCATTTTAAGGATGTCTATGCAGAAAATACCTGCAACTATGCGTCTGGGGAAGTGTGACTATCACACAGACTGTAATCCTCACTCAGCCACAAGATTTGAAATCATACTTCAATAATTGCTAGCTAAAATTGTAGGCATTACTTTTAGCATGCAAAATCAGATGAAACCTTCTAACATAAATTATAAAATGGCACGTTCTATTCCTTAATGTAGTATAACAAGAAGCAAGAACACAAACATTTTTGAAGGAATGGGGTCAGAAATAGGCTTATGCTGGGAAGTCCAACTAGGTTTATAACTAACCAGTTCAAGTTGTGGTGTATTTATTCTATGGAAGGAAAGGATGTTGATCCTGGATGCTGAAGTGAAATATTTTCAATGTTTAGAAAGTCATTCCAGACACTGAATACTACAGAAATATTTCAGCGTACTATCTTAAGGCTATTTCTCCAGTATTGTTAACTTGGTGAATCCTACATCTTAATGGAAATGTCCATATATTGAAAAATGGTTTTACATATTTTTCTCAAACTATGGAGTTTAATTTGGAACAGAAATACTTTTTTGCTAGTTGGATTTTTTCTTTTTTTTTTTCCCCCCATGCTTCTGTAGACTTTCTCATTCTGTGTTTTCAACTGAGCACCTGATTCCACTCTGATTAGCAAAGGCCAGTTGAACAGAGAGCAGATGGCCAGCAATGCCATACACATTTCTCTTTGAGCACTCATTTACTTATCAGAAAGTTAGAAATGGCAATGTTCTGCAGAATAAATTTTATTTCTTTTTCTCCCAAGTGTTGTGAAAATATGTGTCTAAGATATAACTTTCAGAAGCCTCTGCTGCAGTGGTTTTGTTGGTTTGGGTTTTTTACTGAGGTGTTGGTTTTGTTATTTTGGAACAATATTTGTCCCACCAGGAGTCACTTTTCACTCAAAGGAATGTGGTTCTGCTGCACATCTTAGAGGAATCATAGCAGCTCTGTGGTTTCTATGAACTCCAATGTTTTCAGGATATCTGCTGTGAAAATCATGCATTCAGAGGAATTGAAACTTTCTGGCAATCCCTGGAAGTAAGGAAGTCTGCATTTTGAAGCATTGGTAGGAACAGTGATGGAAAATGTGGGTATTTGTGTACCATGCATATGCAATTCTATGGAAAAATTTATCCTGTCTCTGGGTTGTTTCTAATAGCAAAGTAGGATGAAAATGTGAGTGGAAGCATTTATAACAAATATCAGTAAAAGAATAAATCAAAGTCCTGAATATTTAGAATACCAGCAGAACTGGGAACCACACAAATAGAAAAGACCAACTTTCTCCCAGAGTTATAGCTCTTGCAGTGCAGAGTGGAATTTCTTAATGCTAGCTCCATAACCTTAATTTAATCTTAATTTATTAGTATTTACTTAGCAGTCTGAATTTTCTCCCTTTGTGCATAAAAAGCGAAGTATTGGTATTACAATGTCCAGCATAGAATTTGGTATTAAAGTCTCTAATTCCTTTCAGAAACAGTGTTATCTTTCATCTCTTAAAACCTAATTAAGGCCCTGATTTTAATTTCTCATTATGGTCAGCAGTACGTTCACCTGATCCTTGTTCCAGAACAGTACCTCAGCAGGTGCTTATATTTCACTGACAGAAATGCAGTAAGGATATGTTTAAAGTATAAAGTTAAATATATTTTGGGAAGGAATGAATTTACATATATATTTAAATGCTTTGCTGGAACAAGACCAACACAGTAAATACACGTAAAGGTAACAGAATATAAGAGAAAATCCTGGCTGTACTGAAGCTGAAGCAATATTCCTAAGAAGAGTATAGTTTTACTGCACGATTCAAGGATGAAAATCCATACTTGGCAAATCTGAGTGAGGTATATGTAAGTGTATCTCTTTTTTTGCCTTTACCTTTGTAAGCTGTTCAGCGCATATCTGCGTTCAGCAGAGTTGAAATTCGGAGTTTCTTATTTTAAAAGACCTTAGTAAAAATTCCATGGTCTTTTAAAATAGTCTTTTATTAACAATCATAACTGCAACATTTTAAGATTAAAACTTCAGATATTTCAAAATCAATTTTTCACATTGAAAAGAAGATATTAAAACTTATCCTTAAGCCATTGCTATTACTCTCATTAAATGTATTTTTTTGTAATATTCATAGAAGATGCTGACTCTGAATATTTTTAAACTGAAGTAGTATGACAGCAGCACAAATGTGCTGTTAGCATACCCTAAATTTCCTAAATCTATCTGGTATACACTCGAGATTTTACAGGAGAAGCAGCCATTTGTTTTAAAGTTCAGTCACAAAAAGCATAATTGTGTTCTGTGGCACTGAATCTTTTGGGTCTATAGGTTTTGCCAGTATTCCTACTGAAGCATATCATCTCAGCATTTTAAATGGATATTTTCAACTTTATAGGGTGAAAAATATTCTAGTTGCTTCAACTTGAAGATATCCTAGTTTTAAAATTATATTCACAGCTGGAATCTGGCTAGAATGATTCAATTTTCATTTCTATGGGGAACTTATGCACACAGAAGGTTGCTTGATAATAACTAGAAACACAAGCCTTCAAATATCATATCTATTATATTATTTGCATACAGTTTAATTTGCTTTTTCAGGTCTTTATCACAATCCATCAGAACCTTTGACTTGCTTTCCACAGCTGTCTGTATCAGATTTAGACAGTAATCAGAATTTTCTTTGACCTTTGATAATGAGGTCTTGATCATCAGCACTGGTTGATCAGTGTAAATGGGGAACTGGGATTTCAGCTATGAACAGACCTTATTAGTAGTCAGGAAGACAGTAAACTCTTATTAAGCATGCAAATCCTACCAGTTAAAATTGTTATGAGACAGATCCTATTGTCTTGGCAATTTCACATTATTCTTTGAAGACAGCTACTTTCTTTAGTCTGGTTTATGGCTTGAGAGAGTTGATCTTCTACCATTTCCTGGCTTTTCAATGAACAAGAGACTTTGAATAACAGAAAAATTGAGCCACAATACTACATTTCCAAACAACAATGTCCAGGAAAAAAAAATAAAAAAAGAAAACAACAACAACAACAACATAACCCAACAAAACCACAGAGAACTTAATAAAAAGCCCATAAAGATTTCTCATTACAAAAAGTTAACAAATGCAAGCAAGATGATACCAAACTGGGAGGTGCTGTTGATTTCTTTGAGGGAGAAGAGGCCTTTGCAGACAGATCTATGTAGACTGGAACATTGGGCAGTCACCATTTATGGGAAATTTAACAGGTCCAAATGCTGGATTCTGCACCTGGGACAGAGTAATGCCAGGTCTGAGAGAAAGAGTGGCTGGAGAGCATCCCTCCTGAAAGGGGCCTGGGAGTGCTGGTGGAGAGCAGGCTCAATGTGAGTCAGCAATGTGCCCTAGCAGCCAAGGGGCAAACTGCATCCTGGGGAGCATCAAACATGGTATAACCATGTTGGTTATAAAGCTGGTCAAAAGAGGTGATTATCCTGCTGCAGCAATGGAGAGGCCTCACCTGAGTCCAGTGTGCAGTCTGGGCCCCACAGTTTAAGAAGGACATGAAACACCTTGAATGTGTCCAGAGGAGGGCAGCAAAGCTGGTGAAGGGGCTGGAAGGAATGTTCTATAAGGAACAGCTAAGGACTTTGGGCATGTCTAGCTTGGAGAAAGGGGAGCTTAGGGGTGACCTCATTGCTTTCTACAGCTTCCTGAGAGGGAAAGTGGAGAGGGAGGTGCTGATCTCTTCTCGCTAATATCCAGCGATAGAGCACATGGGAATGGTTCAAAGCTGTGACAGGGGAGGTGTAGACTGAACATTAGCAAGCATTTCTTTACCTAGAGGTTGGTCAAACACTGGGACAGGCTTTCTAGAGAGGTGGTTGATGCTCCAAGCCTATCAGTGTTTAAGAGGCATTTGGAAAATGCCCTTAATAACATGTTTTAACAAATTTAAGTCAGCCCTGAACTGGTCAGGCAGTTGCACTAAATGATTATTGTAGGTCACTTCCAACTGAAATAGTCTATCCTATTATACTCCATTCTATTTCAATTGCTAGTTGAAAAAAATGCGTACAACTTAGACTGGCAAAATAAGAATCACTGTAAAACATCTATAAAGATATCAGGATACTTTTAAAAAAAATGTATAAAGTCCCAAATGAATAAAAAACAAAACTACATGAGTTTTATTTTGTAAAAATAAGCAAGAAATAGCTTTCTTCCACTCTGGAACAGACTGAAAAGTCCCCAATTTCAGTCCAAAATCCACTTGAAGTCTTTAGACAACTAAATTCTCCAGGTCTGGTAGGTTCCACCCTTCTGTAGCCTGAACATTCTTAAAAGTGACTACAGTTCTGCTTACAGAATTATGGAAATGAGCATGAGATGGGAACTTCAAAGGTCACCCAGAAGACCTCCTCCTCAAAGTGGACCTGTTTCTACCTGCAGCCTGGGTAAACTCTTGTCTGCCTCTTGTCTTACATTTGATTATGACACTAGCCAGAGTGCTGGGTCAATAGACCAGCGGTCCTTTGTGCGCATCAGAAGCAGTGAAGTCAGCATAAAAGTCTGTAGCTGTTTCATCCAAATACTCATAGTTAGGGTGCACTTAACAAGGAAATATGAGATCTTTTAGCTGTCTGAACTTATGGAATGCAAAATAATATTTATTACCTAATAATAAGTAGCTTTTTAATGCAATACTCATAAAGAAACAAACTGGTCCAGAATCCACCCTGCTCTCTTTGAGCTTTTAGTGTGAAAGAATATTTAGTCTTTGTTTTAATCCAGCATAAAGCAAAAATGAATTGTTTGATCACAGAGAAACAATATATAGTATTACCATTTATATATCCATTACTCTGCTGAATTAAAAAAGACCATAGACAATGGAATGTATCAAAACAGAACTTCTCCATTAGAAATTATTATAAGTGACTTCATTACATAATATGTTTCCCAAAAAAACTTAGGTGAGCAATAGTCATCTTAGATCTTTGCTGATATTGAAATAAAATTACAAGAGCTGTACATGCATTATAGCGTTCTTTGAAGTAAAATATTTCTTACCCAAAATGTGTTTTCCTAATACAAATGATAAAGTTTTAAGATAAACACTTTCTCTGGAACTTGGTGATCTATTTTCATTTAGCTGTATTTAAACATTAGCTAACAGCTAATGATAATACCAGCAGGAGGAAGTTTGTTTCTGTGGGAGTAGTCCTTCAGTCTGTTCATAAGGTGTGGCTTAAGGTAAAGGCTAGCAAAATTCTCCAGAAAAGCTGATACAACAGGTCAGGTCTCAAAACTCGGTGTAGTAACTGAAGTCCAATTTTTCACATTTGCCAATTGATCAAGAGGATTTCAGGTGTATTTCCTCCAATGTTCTAGTCCGCAAAGCACTTTGTCTGATTATCCAGAGAAATTTCTGTTACTGCTGGCATATCGATGTCCGATTTGAAGAGTAAGATTAATTTTAATGGCATAAATAATAAAAAAGGAAAGAATTTAAAACAAGGATAGCATGCTGGACTATTCTTTACTTGTAAAGCTCTTTCTAGCTATCGCTTATGAAGGACATCTTCACAGTAGCACATTCACATCAGTTCAAGGATTTGTTAATAATAATAATAATAATAGTGTGGTCACTGTAGGGAAAAATCCTGCTAATTTTAGTGCATGTAGTTGTCTCTCTGATCCTTTTCCTGCCTCACACAATTTTATAGGTCATCTGCTATTAAGATAGTGAGCTCTGATATTTGTTCTATAACAACAGTTGCCGTGGTTGGTGTGGGGTAAGCATATCAGCATCATCCTGTACTGGTGGTCTTTTTTAATAATACTTTTGGTATATGTTGATTGAGAATATTACCCTTGATTCTTTTCCAAGAATGTACAGTGGCAAGTGCTGCCAAGAATGCTAGCAACTTCTGAGGAGAACTGTATTAAGGCAATTCCCTTCCACTGGCAGCATGAAACTAGAATTCAGAGAACACCATCTAAAATAATCAAAGGATTGAGAAATGAGATCTGTAAGCAATGTTAACAGAGATAAACATGCATGCTTTTCAGAAGAGCTGGTTGAGTAGAAGGACAGGGAGCATGAAAGCATTTTACGTAGAAACAGCTTGTATAAGTAGATATTCTAAGAGGAAAAATCTTGATTTCATTAACTACAGCCCATAACAAAGGAAATGAGTCCCAAGCCTGCAGATCTATTCAAGTGATGCTATTAAAAGTAGAATTTTATTCAATGTAAATGGTACAGAAAATAATTCTATCCTAGAAGGTACAAGATGAGAAACACGTATACATACATAGACATAAAACAGACACACAAACCCACATAAAATAGATGTATAAAATCTTACATTTCAAATACCCAGCTTTGCACTTTTTACTGTGTTTAGCATCGTACTAAATGTATTTCTCTCAAAAATAATTTACTGTTTGCCTTCTCTTATTTTTGTTTACATAAAAATTGTTTTGGATTTACTTGGCGTTACTGGAAAGTCTATAGGTTTCTTTTTTCTTTTCTGTTACCTATGGAAAAAAAAAAGCATAAACCACTCACTTTTAAATTAGTTAAACCTCATACAGTGCTTTAATACGTGAATATTCACATAACTAATATGTGAATATATGCATAATAATCATTCAGTAATTTAGGAAGTCTGTAAAATGTAAACTCTGGGATTGACCTATTATTATGGATTTTGATAACATTTTCTCTACTACTTGATGCAGTCAGTGTCATCTTAATATATCAGATCATAATTTGACCAGTAACCAATTTTCAATCTTTACAACTTTCCTCTTTTTAAAAGAAGAAAAGACAATTCTTACACATACTATTTTGATAAGGTTAGCTTTTACAGTGCTTACAATGTTCAAAATTTAAATTTCAGAATAAGTCTATCAGTTAAAAATTGAAACTCATTTCTTTAGTTTGTTTATTTTCAATGGATTGTGATCGGTTGTGATTTTTATGACAGTGATTCAACTGAAGAATTATTGGATATTATCTGTAAGTACTTCATATCTCAAATTTTCAACATCAGTGGAAAATAAGTATTATAACTTCTGTTTGTTGCATGATGCAATGAATGAAAGTTACATAGGCTTAAGAGACAGTGAGAATCTTTGCTGTCTCTGAATATCTCCTGATGTTATCTGAAATGTAGCTATTACTTCCTATATACACATCAACAAAAAACGTATATCCTCAAATAAATATCAGATGAGTGATCCTATGATATAAATGTAATCTTTTCAGGGTCCATAAGTAACAGTCCACAAACTAAATTCTGCTTATTAGAATTAGAAACATAAAGACATATAAATCCATAAGAAGTTTGGCATTTTATGTAAGTAAAACCATACAAATCACTGTAAGAATATATATGGATTTATTTAGATATTTACTTGGCCTGCTTCCAGTATTTTAGTTGATGTTACCTAAAAGGATTTGAACTGGTTTAGAAAGAAATATCCCAAGTTAGTTCTTTATGTAAATTTCTTACTGGAAGAGAGTACAAAGTAGTGACAGCATTGTTTGTCAATGTCCTCCAGTGATTGTTAGCAATGCATTCTTGCACATATTGTTTCAGACAAAAAATTAGTATTTTGCATTAGCAGAGGATAATTAGGCAATAAGATACAAAAGAGTAGGGTTATCATGAGATAAACACACACATGGGGTGTTATGAGGCACAGCCAAGTATTTGCAATCCCTCCAGGGTATGATTATCTCATGATAACCGTACACCCTGGAGTTGCCTTATTGCTATTATAAAATATCTTTATTATAGGAAGAAATGCACATTTTTGTGCTGAAAGAAGACGAAGGTGGCAATTTAGAATGCTGAACAGCAGTTTCAGCTGAGCTTCGTGGTTTACATAGATTAATCTGTCCCATTGGAATGTTTCATCAGCCAAAAAAATGTTCCCTAAATCCAAGCAGTCATAATCTGTAGTGATATGCAGCTATTTGGAGTATTTGACAAATTCCCTCCTTGGTTCTTATGCTGTTCGTTTGACTGCAGGGTATGCGCATAGCAATATGAAGAGATGAAGGAGTGTTAACAGGATGGTGAACATTTTGAATATTTGATGATATTTCTAAAGTCTGGTTTCTTTCATTTTACTTCTATGCAAACTCTGTGTAAACTCTGGAAAGCCTCAGAGAGCTGCATAATGCTTCTAAAGCTAATTGAAAACTATTGAGGTAAAGAAGTTACAAAGTACAAACAATGCGAGTAGAGCTTTACAAGCTGGGAAACTGATGAGCCAGGGAGAAACAAAAAGTCTCTTCCAAGCAACATGGTTGCTTTTCTACCAGGCACAGAGAGGTGATGCAGTAAGGGGTAAAGACAGCTGGATAAATGCAGACTCACCGCTGTACAAAACTGGAGCTTTGCCACCATCTTCAGAGGACCAGAACTTTAATCAAGAGAATACTTAGCATCAGTCTTCCACATATGCGTATAATAGCTTTGTCCACACAAATGGCCTCTGAGTTGACAGCCTTGCTGCCTCTCTTTGTAGACACCACTTGCGAATGCAAACAACTCGGTGAGGCTCCTGGTAGATGTTGACATTTTTTAATAACGTGCACAAAGGAAATAAATCTTGTTGTTATATCTGCATTTTGACAAGTAGTATATTAGTCATACATCCTTTTAGTCATAAATTCTTCATCAACAAATATGCCTAGGGATCTATTTTTACTCTGTCATTCCACTATTAATGAAAACCATTATCATATTGCACTGCAACAGAAGGAAATTCAGAGAGCATTCTGTTTCTTTAAGTTTGTGTTATTATTGGAGAATTTTTAGGAAGAAATAAACATTGAAGTAGTTTATAAATAGTGTGTTAAAATGTAATCAATATTTGTATTCATGTTTAGGCATAGAAACACACAAAGAAAGCCTTGTAGAATTTATTTCTGCTTAGAAACTTGTACTGTGGCCTTCAAAATGTGTCAGTTTTAATTTAAGATTGGTGTTTAATATGGAATATGGAGATCAATGCAATTGATTTGATTGAATAAAAAAGTCCTTGTAAGGATATATGGTACCCATTTTTAAAATGCAACAAGCCCAATAATTGGTTTAAATGTAAAAATAAATTGTGTCTAGAGATATCTATCCCAGCCAGGGGTGATGCTTTATTGGTTTTTGCATTTCACTAACTGATGTGCTTTCATGTAAAATCAATACTGTGCAGTCAAATATATTTTGCTTTGTTGTGCTTTGTAGGTTCTGTTGGCTAAAATATAATTTCAAACATAGGATACCTAACCTTTATTTTACAGCAAACCTTTTGTGGAGAAATGAAGGGAAAAATTAAAGAAACACTTTTAGCTTCCTAAATATTCTAGAGTCCTTTCTATAATATATAGATTTTTCATGTGCTTCTCCAGCATTTAAGTTTTCTAACTCTCAGCTTTTTATTAAGTCCCTGGCCATTCCTCTGAAAGTAATTGTCATCTGTGGAACCATTTTGACACCATTTTGAGTGATGCATACTTGCTTTGCAGACCTGCGTAAAAACTAGGCGTCATACTTTCTATCTGTACTGCAATTAAAAATTCATTTACCTTTAATTTTTTTTTTTTCATTTATCATGAGGAGAAAATCTATTTTCCACTTAGTCAATTTTGACACTTTCAATACAACTGAAAGGTAGCTCTTTTTAGAAAAACCCCACAACTCATACAATTCCCTTATTATATTATTATTATTATTGTTATTATTATTATTATTTTGTTATTATTATTCTTGCCTCATGATCAGGGAAATCTGAGGTCAAAAAGGGTGTCTGACATATCTCATTTTATAGGTACCTAAATGATCAGCAAAACCCATTGCCACTACAGAAAATTTCAGCAAAGATGGAATGTTAGACACGCGAATTCTAATGGATATAATTCATCAGTTCAACAGGGTACAGTCAACACAACTAGTTTAAGATGGCCATAAATATCAGCTAGTTTTCTTAAAGTTTGTATTTCTCGCATCATTAAGAAAAACAGATTATTTGAAAAAGCTGTTAATATCCAAAGGGGAAATGCTATTTCAAAGATTTATTTCACTGTGCTTTCATGATGTACAGATTGAAGAAGCCAATGAAGAAAAAGTATTTTTGCATGTGGTGTTCTAGAGAAATGGACTTTTAATGTCCTTTTGTCCTCAAAACTCTGAATTACAGTGCTCTGTTCAGTATTTGTTTTCCCTACTGCAGGATGCTAAATACAGCGATAAGGTGTGTTTTTTTCCCTGTCTTTCTTTCTCCCTATCTCAGTGGTCTTGAGGAGGTAGGTACAGTTCTGTGGTCTATTTTGCAAAGCTGTATTTATTGTAGAGACCCAGATTTTCACTTAGGAAAAAAGGTATTTTCTATGCTTTAAATTCTGCATACAGAAAATTGGTATCTCTGAATAAGTACTTCTTCCAACCCTACAATTCTGAAACACTCAAAAGGTTACAAAAAAAAAAAAAAAAGTAATAGACAAAGAAAGTGAATATACACACTGCTTATTGAATTCAACAGAGCAGAGAATTTTTTCTGGACTAGTGATTTCATAGACCAGTTTTACACTTTTTAGTCATGCCTTAAAACAATTGAGCACATGCCATAAACATCGAGTTGCTGGAAAATGAAGACTGGTGAACCATTCAGAATCCAACTGAACTAATATGTCAGAATGTTATAGCTTCAGAATGTGTTTAGCGAATCCTAAACCTGCTTGCAAGCCATTTTGGCCTAGCAGTTTTTGAAAGATAGTTGCATAAAATCATGCATTCTTTCAAAAAAAATTATCAGGACATAGAATGCTTGCTTTAGAGAGAAATCGCTAATGAAGGAGAAATAGGTTTGAATCTGTTTAAATCAATTTTTTAGCAATATTTAGGACTATTTGGATAAGGATATATTATTTAGCTACTTATGTAATTCAGTATGCTGAGATTTTGCATCTTTGTTACTACCATCATAGTAAAAGAGTTTTTTTCCCTCTTGGCTATTAAGTAACAAACACAGAAGCCAAGTAGAAAACAGACTGATGAGGACAGTGGTAACTAGAGACAAAAATATCTGCATAGATATTGAGAAAAAGAAAGCATTGAAAATTACAAGACTTGATTTTAGAAATAACCTCTTCCAAAGTGTTACAGAATAGCATTCAAATGGAAGAATTCCTCAGAGAATTAAGACTCCTGGAGCACGTTCTTAAAACTAGCAAAGGCAATGAAATTTATAAGAGTCTGTGTAAAAGCCAAGCACTAGGAGGGAGAACAATGAACCAATGAGGGATTTTTAAAAGTAACCTTTTGGTTTGGTATGGGTTTTATGTTCCCTCATTCAACTGACTCCCCTTTGTCCATTAAGTCACATGTTTGTACAGTACCTATTGTAATGGGGTCTTGTTTGGAGCAGGAGGCAAGAATTAAAGCCAAAATATAGTACAATTAATAATAATATTAGTAGATTTCAGTTAAATGTAAGTATTCAGATACTTGCACTGGATGTTGCTTTTCTTTTCTTTTTTTTTTGGGGTGGGGGGTGGGGTAGGGTGAAATAACAACTAGAAAGAAAATAATTGAATTATAATTAGAAGTATTTACAAAAGTTTCCAAAATATGTGTGTGAAGGAATAATTCCAATTGCAATTAAAAAGTATTTAAGATACATGTGACAGTGTGGCTTTCAACTTTAACATGATTTATTGCTTTCATGGTTTAAACCTAGCTGGCTGCTAAGTACCAGGCAACTGCTCACCCATTCCCTTACTCCGCTCAGTGGGATGGAGAGGAGATTCAGAAAAAAGGTAAGACCCATGGATTGGGTTACTGACAGTTTAATAATTAAAATAAAGTACAATATACTACTACCAAAGCTTAATAATAATAATGAAAAAGGAAATAACAAAAGAGAGAGGGAGATAAAGTTAAAAAACTCCCCAAAGAAACATAACAACAAAAATCTCCAACAAACAAGAATGATGTACAATGCAATTGCTCACCACCTGCTGACTGATACCCAGCCCAACACAAGCAGCGATAGGTCCCTTCTGAGTAACTCCCCTCCAGTTTATATACTGGGCATGACATGTTGTGGTACAAATACCCCTTTGGCTAGTTTGGGTCTATTGTCCTGTCTCTGCTTCCTCCCAGCTACTTGTGTCTCTCCCCACTGGCAGAGCACAAGAGACTGAAAAGTCCTTGATCAGGGTAAGTGCTACTGATCAACAACTAAAACATTGGTGTATTACCGGCATTGTTTTCAGACTAAAACCTAAACACAGCACTGCACCAGCTACTGGAAAGAAAATTAACTCTGTCCCAGCTGAAGCCCACTCCCTTCAGAAATTTAATGAACTTCCTAGTAAGGCACTCTCCCGTGTTTTCCCATTGGAAGATGGTCCTAGAATTTCATTGTTCTGACAGCTAAAAAACTTGTTCTGTTTTCTACTCTAAATGGATTTTAACATCAGTGCTTGTTCTGTAAATGCACTGTCTCTGTAAATGTTTCTTCTCCCTCATTCTCATGTACACCCTGATATAATTGTAGACAGCAACCGTATTTCCTCTCAAAGTCCATACTCAAAAGACTGCACTCATAAGACAGACTTTTAATTTCCTTGATAATCTTTGTATCTTCTTAAATTTGACAGTTGTATTGCAATGTAGGATTTTCTGGTAAGTTTTAATGAAGATGAGGTCTACTGCATTTCTTTTGTCTATCAATCAGGTAGACTACCTTTTTAGATTATTCTGTCAGGATACAGCTTTGGTAAATTTATGCTGCATTTTAACCTGTGTTACACTGTTTCTAGATTTTTAGCTTTCCTTCATAATTTTTCATAAAGTCTTCCTTTCACCATTTCCAATCAAAGAGTATCACATTTGCTAGTTTTCTTCTAAAAGTGTCATACTTAGTAATTTCATGCACACTTCTTTCAGAAATCTGAGAGGAAAATTATCTGGTTCTCACCAGGCAAACACATTGAGTTCCAGTGAGAGAAGCTTGTAAATTCATGATGGCAATGATGATCTTTTCCAGTGCAAACCTACAGCAGACTGCAAAAGTTTGACCCAGTCAGGATGTGGCCTCTGATCAATAATGCAGTATTAACATTAAGATTTTTTTTTTCCCACATCAGATATGTCAGTTTGATGCTTATGTTAATATATGTTAAAAAGAGGGCATAATGACAGAAATAAATATTTTATATGTGGGGCTGAACTGTAGACCTGATATCCAAAAATGCAATACATGCCCCTTACTATAATGATTGATCAGATGTCTGATAATTTAGGAAGTTTTAAGAAATAATTTAGTTCATCTGTTTATACTAGAAGGGTTTTGTGATGTGATAAATGTAAGGTAAAGATTAATTTTCAGAACAAACCACCATCCGCCATCCGCTTCTAGCTGTAATGTTCTCACTTTTAATAGTAGAAAAAATGCAGGCAGACACTGATTGGACTGGAAGAATGAAATTCTAAAGTGGTCATCTTGCTTCTTATATATTTTTTTATATTGATATTCTTGGATATACTTGTCTAGTGGTTTTGCAGAATTTGTCATTTTTTAAAAAAGAAATAGTTAAATCTGTAATGGCTAATTGATCAATCTGATTGAATGGATAGATTACTTAGTAGGAGCTGTTGATCCAAGGATCAGATTTTCCTTTTCTTTTGCATCTTTAACCAGAAAAAATCCCCTTGTGTATATTCAGAACTCAGTGGAAATATTGCTAAGAAACTTGAGACAGACATGATAGTTGGTGAGTGAGGTTTTGAAATGTCAAAACACAGTTTTGAAAGGCAATGAGCTCTGTATAGCCCTGGCAAACTCCCCATATTTCACTGGTGGCACATTAGGGAAAGATTTAGTGCAGAAGGAGAAAGAAGTTGAAAACCAGTGATTTCATAACATAATTAAAAGACAGTCTGACTTAGTATAACAATGGAGGGTGTTTTATTCCAGTCATAACAGTACTCTTGTCATATACTTTCTTTGTGAGAAATAAAATTTATTTTCTAAATTTAAATGGCCTAATTTTGCATTTGCATGTAGTCATTCTGTATTGTGGCCTATCCTGTTCTAAATAAAGTGCTGATTCACAACCTATGCAATCAGGTCTTTATCTTTTCATATAATCTACCTGTGCAGTCCCTTAATAATGATTTTTCCCAATACATATAAGATTAAGAGATTTTCATGGACTTTGATGCCTTTACTGCAGTTTCTGCAGAGAACAATAAAGGCAGCTGCAATTCTTATTATTATGCAATTATAAATCACATTTACTAGAAAACTTATTTTAAACAAGTCTATACATAGAAACTTTGCTGGCATATTGGCAAGGAAATTTCTATGGAAATGTTTTCTAATGACTAAGATATTCTAAATTTATATATATATGGTTTTCCATGGTCACCACCTGTTTATAAGTTATGTATTCAGTATTCAAAAATTATCATTTCAAACATTTTGCTGTACATAACACACTACATTCCCAATTAATAAATGTAATTGACAAAGTTAATAAACAAACAACATAGGTGACTTGGCTCAAAATAAAATTAGCTTTAATTATACAATATACTGTTTGTTTCTTTAGAATAACTGTCTTACATATGTAATAGCAGGGGAGTTGGAACTGGATGATCTTAAGGTAATTTCCAGCCCTAACCATTCTATTATCATACTATGATAATAGTATTTCTTTCATTTTTTAGAAAGAATGGGTAGTGCAGAAATGCGCAAGTGAGCTACTTCGAGCAAATGTATATTTGACTACATAAAGCTCAAGTCATAATGAGGAAGGGGTTTTCCAAGTACAACAACAGGCAGATGACAATGTTACACAGCGGTTGGCCATTTTTCATTTTGAAATTTCCCTTCCACTCAGCTGTAACGTGTTCTGATGAACATAGCTGAGTTGCTTCTTTGTGACAGTAGTAAGGGAGAAAAAAAACCCTTATTGCTGTCATCAAAGCAGCAAAATTAATGAGAGAATCACCAGATAAAGAAACATTTCCTCAGCACCTCTTCATATGCTCTTTCAGAGGGATATTTGCAATAACATTGGTTATATGAAGAACAGTATTTTCTTGATTGGTAGTCTACCGGACTAGATATTGCTGCACCTGGGAGTCCTAAGATTGATCTACATCTGAGTTAGATCAAGAAAATCCTCTGTGATGCTTTGCCTGGTCTTATTGCCTCTGGTGCTAGTGCGCCTGCCTTGCTCAGAGAAGAATTTTCTTTTTGTGTTCTCTTCCCACCTGGATTATTTACTAAGAGTTAGAAGTGGGCTAGAAAAGGTCAGTGTTTCAGCTCTAAGCCTTTGCTTTTGTTGTCGTCACCCTTGCCTCCAAATTTAGTCATAGTTAATGGCTCTACCAGTCTGAATATCATTGCTCTAGTAAGGAAGAGCCACTCAGTACCAATTCAACTTAGCTATTGATTGCTCTGTCATAGAGTATTATCATTCCCTTACTAGGTGTCAAGATGCTGCTACAGAATGAGTGGTCTAATTTGCAATGAAGGTTACAATCACAAGACAAAATGGAAATGATAATTTGACACAGACAGGTTCCAAATCTGCCATGGAGTGTGCAGAATTCCTACATGTCTCCTCTCTGCATTCCTCAGCTGTCTCCTTTTTGTTACAAGGCAAACTTTAGTGTAGCCAGTCACCGTTATTTACAAATTACCTGTGGGTTATACAACCATACGGCAGAAGGTGGCTGCTGCTCCCAGTTTGGTGTCTGAGTGATCATATCAACAAAACTGACGACATTTGAATTCTGATTATGATATTTGAATCACAATCATGATATTCATTTTTAGACCAGAATAGACTACAAAACAGAAATAAAATTTTAAAAGAACTCTGTTAATATTAGTTCAAATTTTAGAAGGCTAAATGAATACAGTAATGCGTTTCAGAGGTACAATTATAATTGTGTTTTCTAACTTGCACAAAACAGATCAGAAATTTAACCCAGTTTTCCTGTAGCAAACAATAATCTATATTACAATATGGATTACACACACAATCCATTATTGTAAAAGGTACATAGATGATCTTTTGGAAACTCTCCTATTTTGATTTAAAGTTTCCAAGTGATTAAAGAAATTATTGTATCTGCTGGAACACTGTTGCAATAGTTAATTTTTCTCATAATCAAAAATTGCCTTGTGTTTCCAGTTTGCACTTTACTGACTTCAACCTTAAAACACTGGACACTATGCTTCTGTCTGCAAGACGAAAAAATGCTCCAAAATAAGTCTTATTTAGATAGTAACAGACCATAAACTTGTACTTTGTCTTCCTTTAACTTTTATGACTATTCCAATAAGTTAGTTTCCTAATAGAATGATCAAATGAAAAAGTGAGTTTTGAGCAAATACAATGAAATTAATTGTATTTCAGATTGCTATTTCCAAATATGTTTACCAAAGAAACAGCTCAAAGGTCTAAGCCAACCAACCAGCAACTCAGACCCTACCTTGTGTTTGGGAGTAAATTATTTTCTTGAATGTCTTTTTGAATTATTTATTTCCTTGAATACAATATGACCTTCATTTAACTATTTGTCTAAGGGTTGTTCCACTGCTCAGAACTCATGTGTTATTTACTATTATGTGCAGAAAAAAAAGAGGCTTGAAATACTTTTTTCTTTTAACTAGCAAATACTTACTATTTGCAAATAGAGAATATGCATATAAACTAAATGTGTGCACTAGTTGACTTGGTGGTTTCTAGTTAAGTTTTTGATATTTCCAAAACAGAAAATCTTTAAATAAATAATTTTCCTGTTTTGTAATGGAGGGAGGTAGAAATCATAGTGCTGTTATCTTGGATATAGAAATTTGTTCAGAGGATGTCTGATTTAGGAGGCTTCCTAAACAATAAATCAAAAATGGTTTCCAAATATGTTCTTTGCTTTTATCATGGCTTAAATCCTCCAAAAGAAAATCCAATTCCTTTGATACAGTAAGAAGTAGTAACAGATGTAAAAGAATGTAAGTTAAAGTGTTTGAGACTAACTAAACTTTTTATTTTTCTTCTGTAGAAGGTTTTAAACATGACAGGTTTCAGCAATATTATATTTAATTTCTCCACTTCTACTTTTAATAGACAGGATTGTTGAAGATTAATGTTTATTAGCTAATAAATTTGCAAGCATACCACTGTCTGGCCTATTCCCATAGTTGTAAAACTTATGTGCGTTCATCAGCCCTGTGTCTCCTTGCCAGGTAACAAGGTCTAACTTTGCATTCTAAAGATTTCCCCTTTCATACACTGTAAGGTTCACTACATTTTCTGTTTTTTATTTATTGTTATGTCAGTACAAGTCAGCTCACCTTGAAGTTGATATTTATTGCACTGAGTAATATGATGTCATTTACTTAGCCCCTCCAAATGGCCTTTGCTATATCACAAGAAAGTGAGCTCTGATAGAACCTGTATTACTATTTGTGTGTAAAAAGCTGTTCTCAGTTGCTGTATGGATAAGAAAGGATTTGTGGAAGGAAGTAGAACATCCATATTGAGAATATATCTGTTGCTGATATGAGCATCAACTACAATTGTATCAGAGAGCAAGATATATCCTAATATGAACCATAACTAGGTAACAAATTATGTATTAAGATTTTATTAGTGATACAGCAAAGTTGTTTTTTTTTTTTCAAATATCAATACATGAAAATATTTACCTTTCATCTTTTAACGCTTAACAAAAGCAGTAAGAAGTGTTTTTACAAAGATGACAGAAGTTGGTCTGTAGCCATAGTCCTAAAGATCATAGAATCATAGAATATTTTGGGTTGGAAGGGACCTTAAAAGTCATCTAGTTCCAACCTCCCTCCCATGGCCACAAACACCTTCTAATAGACCAGGTTGCTCAAAGCTCCATCCAACCTGGCCTTGAACACTTCCAAGGAGGAGGCATTCACAAGTTCTCTTGGTAACCTGTTCCAATGCCTTACCACCCTCACAGTGATTTTTTTCCTGATGTCTGATCTTAATCTCCCCTCTGCCAGCTTAAAGCCATTCCTCCTTGCCCTGTCACCACAGGCCCTTGTAAAAAGTCCCTCTCCAGAATTCTTGTAGGTCCACTTTAGATGCTGGAGGGCTGTTTTAAGGTCTCCCCAGAGAAAAACTGGAATTTAATTTCCTTTTTGGTGCTGTATTTTTTAAACAACTAGGTGGCATGCAGCAGTATCCAAATCTCTGATCAGACATGCTGCTGGTGATTGGGCAAATATCTTATTTGAAAATTGAAGAGTGATTTGGTCTTTTTTCAGAGCAGGGAAGGACTGTGAACCCTGTGATATGCTTAGTATTTTTACACAATAAAGTCCTTGCAAATAAAGGTAGTGCTTTTTTAGGTCTAGATCTCCCTGTGAGTCTATGTTTAGGAGGTATTTTGCAGTTTAGGTGTTCATGGTTCTGTTCTGCATACTATGATAGGGATCCCCTCTGCAATGAAATCTCTTTAATGCAGTGTACCAGCTGCTGCTGACTGTTGCAAACAAACTATTCCCATGTGCTTCCTCCTCCTGCTGAGCTATCAGCCTCCAGTCATGAAAGCAGATTCACTTCTTAGCAGCTATATCACATTAACTTCTGTTGCTCAGCTGAGTCATTATATAATGCAACTGTTGCTCTTTAATAAATCAGTTTGGTATTTTCCATATATTTACTTTTTAACTCAATTCCCAGCAATGCCATCTAGATAGATAAGTGCATTAAAAATATTTATTGAGCTAAAAAACCTAAAGCCATATGGTGTCTTATGTTTAATAAATCAGGAGTAAACCTATCCATAGTGAAATAATTTGACAAGCACAATAGTACGTGATACAAACTTTTAAAAAAGGATGAGGCTGTATTGAATCACAGTAAAGATGACGTTTGTGTTTTCAGAAATAAGCATTATGTAACTGCACATTTAATATGTGAAAAATGTTTAACTTTAATGTACAGATATCAAAATTATATATGCTCTTGCAATTTTATATATGCAAGATTATTTATTACAAAGGCATTGTTTACACATAAGACTATCACAGTT
The DNA here is from genome assembly GCA_026283785.1 of Coracopsis vasa. Lineage (NCBI taxonomy): Eukaryota > Metazoa > Chordata > Aves > Psittaciformes > Psittacidae > Coracopsis > Coracopsis vasa. Next base: position 5,203 of record JANHGB010031973.1, on the reverse strand, counting down.
GAGCATTTTTGTGGTACAAGTTATGCCAAATTGCGAGCAAACATTACAGGCCAGATAGAATAATTTAATGTGAGAGATCCCAATTTTGTGAATAAATCAGGTACTTCAGATAGTAAAACTATTCATGTAGACTCCAAGGAAAAAAGGCACAAGAGATAAATCATGTAATCTTCTGCAGTATCTCAGCCTCTCAAAAATTTCACGAATGGAAAACACTCAGTACTGCAATTGCCATTAAGTAATTCAACAGCATTCAATGCCTGAATTGCCACATAAAGTCATATTTTGCATCATTTACTGCCAGATGTCATTGCTCCTGAATGATGTCTTTCAAGAGACAATGTGTGATATTCTAGAACATGGTTATCCCTATGTATAGCAGAGTACAAGGCACAGAATATTTTGGATCTGTCAGAAAAATTCTTTGTAACAGTCAGGCAGAACCTTTAGAACTAGCTTCAGTGAAAAATAATTTACTAAAAGTTCGCTGCTCAGCCCTCTGACTGGCAATTACAACTCTAAATTACTGCTTCCATATCTGCTAGGCTCAACAGAACATTTTACAACGATTTTCTGTTAGAAAAATAGAACTTCAAAAAAACAAAGACTTCTTTTGGGATTGTGACTATATTTCATTACATGTTTTTCAAAATATATATAAATATACTTTTTTAAAATTATTTGAATGGTATGTATGATTTTCTCCTTCTTCAAACATGAAGCTTAGAGATGTCAGTTTCATGAACACAAAAGTGTGAGAATAAACTTTAGAAAGATCTTTTACTTGATACTTTTAGTGGAAAGAAAACAGACCATATAAAAGTTCAGAATTAGGAGGGTTTCCAAACTTCTTCTGAAAAAGAACTCAGCATTTTAACACTTCTTGGTTATATGTTGAAGCCATTAGAATTGTCCAGCAGGGCTTGTAATGAGTCAGTGGTAATTCTGAACACTCCCCACATGTCTTCATTAGTTGAATTATGAGCGTTTAAATAAAGGCCTGGGAATCTGAAGAGCAGTGGTTATGTTAACTTAGTAAGGCACTAGATAAACAAAACGTAACGGAAGTAAGGACATAAGTTTGCTAAATAAATGTTTCAGGCAGATATTAATCCTTTCTACTGGGTCTTGTGTTGTTCTGGTTTTCATGTCCTGAATAAAATATTTTTGGGGAAAAAAATCAGGACTCAGTTTCCTCCTCCCTCTCCAGTTCATGTATCTTATCTTTTGACCTTGGTATTTATGTAACACACTCAATTATTTCTTTTTTAATCTTGGAGAGACAGTTCTGGAGTACAACTGTGAAATCTGACATACTGGTAATGTTCATAAGTTAATGCAGGCTACTTTTATGGATAAACCTAATATGTCTGAAATTAATTTGTATAAAGTATTTTAAAAGATATTTTGGAAATTAGTCTTCACATCTTCTCATTCTTATGTTTATGTACTATGTATTACATTTCTAGTTCCTTGAGTTTTTATAGACTTAATCTAGAGGGGGTTTAAAGTGTATACAAAGGCTACTTTATTTTGACATGTGGTTTTCATATTTTCTGTGCAAATTCAAACACATATCCAATTTTTCTGATGAGCAGTTTGCCAAAACCATTCTTGGAAAACATTGTGGGCATTTGGCAGGAATCTGGCAGAGGTTAGATAGCCATGAAACACAGGTAAGTTTTATTATCTAGCATATAAATTTTCCTCGGTTGAAGTTTCACTGCTTGCACATCCCTACTCGAAATGTTTATACAATATAATCTGAAATTATGGTTTCCGTTTACATTCAAGCTGCCAATCAAACATGATTCTACAGACAACAGTAATTAGCTGTGTTACCCAATTAGAAAAGAGAGGAAAATATCTTGTTGGCACTCACAGTAATACTTGACAGGCAGCTTGAATGTAACTTGCATTTTGAAGGGGTTTGTGTTGGGGGAAAAAAAAAATCAATAAATAATGAAGTACTGGAGAGAGATCCTTTTTTAAGGTTGAAAAGTTAGCAAAAAAGGATTTAAACAATTTATTAACATTCATTTGATGCAATCCAAATGCGTAGACTATGTTCTTACCAGTATATTAGCATTTATCCTTTTGTGATTTTACAGTACTGGATAACTCCCTCTATATACCAGAATAAACTTTCTGAAAAAAAAACCCAACAAACCATAAACAAAAAAAAAATCTGTGGCTTTTCAAATGGTATACGAATATCAGAATATGATGGTATGAGATTTTGGAACAAGCTTGATTCAAATAAAAGCGAAGGAACCAATTAATATGCTGACAGAAATTGCATGTACCAGAAATATGGGTAACTTTTTTTCATTTTAAAATTTTAGGCATAATACAGGAGAGGTCATATAAGATTATTGGAAATTAATGTAGGAGAAAAGTAATTTTTCAAGATTAAGGGAGCTGGATGTGCACTTACGGCTTTTTCTCTAATCCAAATATCTGTTGAGAATTTTATTTTTAAAAGTTTATTGTTCTGGGACTTGTAGCCACAAAGAATTTAAATATAAGCCATTTCTAAAATGAAATTATTAGTTCTCTTCTTGTTTTTGAAGCAAAAGTTTAACCACAGTGGAAGAAACTTTGAAACTAAAACCAGAATGTGGAAAAACTAAGAGGATTTTTATGTTTTGAAATGTCTGTCTTTCTTAACAATTTGGGGGAATTCAAGAGAGAGAGGGAACTTTTATTTGCAGAATGTTTGGGACCAGTGATATAGGTTTTCAGTGAGTTTATTCACACAGAGCTGTAAAGTACTTTACATAACATGCTTTACTTTCACAACTTTCAGCTATTTTTGTTTAACTTTCCCAAGTTCCCCAGGTTGACATGCCCCAAATTCATGCATGTCTGCATAAGGTGTAAGCTTGTTGCTGGTTTTATAATGTGCTTTGACAAACTATGAAGAGAGTAAATCTCCTTTAACAAATTCTTTAAAATTCCTATTTTAAAATCAGGTTCAAAGCAGGAATCCAAACCCAAGCAAGGCACTGGTATTTTGATTTTTGATTATTTTTTTTTTTTTTACTATTTCCCCAATAGAAGTAGCTTTATCCTTTATCATAATTGTTATAATTAGAAGCAAGATTTTTTTTAGATTTTTTTTTTCCAAATGAAAAACTACTGTAATGTTTTACCTGTTATGTGGACAATGCACTATTAATTCCAATGGATTCCTTTTGACATTAAAATGGATTTCCACTGAAGGACAAACACCACCTCCATATGCATCCAGACTGCATTACAATCTAATCCATCACATTATACATTTATACGTGTCTACCATTGCTGGATTGCTGAAACACTCAACCATGGAAAAAAAAAACAAAAAACAACCTAACAACAACAAAAAACCCCAAAAAACCAAACCCCTCCAAAAAAACCAAAAGCCAGATCAAAACAAAACAGAAAAACAAAAAAGAAAAAAAAGAAAGGAATAAAAAAACCAAACCAACCAAACAAAAAAACCCCAAGCCAAACCAAATCAAACCAAAAACAAAACCCAAAAAAACCTAAAAAATAGGAGAAAAGTCCATATGAAAAGCTGTTTTAAATTTCATGCATTTTTACTTACAAAGTGTCTGGTTAGATGAGCATGAGCTTCTGTGAAAGAGATCCTTTTGGAACATGAATATGTAAGAATCTATGAAAATTACATGAACAGCAGTTTCTCTGTTACCTTCTCTGTACTCTTTGCTGCTAGGTGAGTTTTAGACATAAGTAATTTGCAAATACCATTAAAATTCCTTTCAAAGTTTTCTGATACTGCATATTATTTAATAAAAACTCTACCTTACTTCTTCATGGAAAAACATGTGCATACCTGATTTCCCTGCTGAAGACAGTGATGACCCAGTGGGCAATAAAGCATCAGCTGTGAACTTACTGTACATAAAAAATTATTCATTCTGGGGTATATTTTCAAAAGCAGTGTGAATGCATACATAGCCACAGCCTCTATTACTCATAAATGGGATTTCTATAACTGCCTCCCATTCATGCCTTAGAAAATTGCTCCCTAATTGTTGATCATAAAAATCTACTTGATTTTCTTATTTATTTGTTTATTTTCTAATGGGGAAAGCAACAGCTTTGATGTTGAAATACTTCCCATTGAGAGAAAATAATCCTGAACTAGGTTTCTCAGACTTTGCACATGATTTTTGAAATAATATTTTTTATTTGCTGTAACTAGAATTAGTATCAATAGCAAATTAATAAGTATCTGAAAAAAACACCTTTTATGATGACAGAGGATGTATTATGTATAGAAGAGTTTTAAAAACTTGAGTAATATTTCCATAAAGTTGGCATTTTAAAAAATATATATTTTGAAAAAAAAAATCACATTAGAGTATTAATGTGCTATGATGTGATATAGGGGGAAAAATAATACATATCCTCGTCTTAAATGTTATACTTGTGAAAGCTCAAGCACATATACATGTCTTTCCTACAATACTAATCTGCCCCTAACAAGCCAACAGAAAAGTACATTGAATCATAGAATCATAGAATAGTTAGGGCTGGAAAGGACCTTAAGATCATCGAATTCCAACCCACCTGTCATGGACAGGGACTCCTCACACTAGATCATGTCACCCAAGGCTCTGTCCAACCTGACCTTGAACACTGACAGTGATGGAGCATCCATCACTTCTTCGGGCAGCCTGTTTCAGTAAAGAACTTCTTCCTTATATCTGGTCTAAACTTCCCTGTTTGAGTTTAAACCCATGTCATGGTTTAAGCCCAGCTGGTAACCCAGAACCACACAGCCTCTCACTCACTTCCTCCCCCTTACTCCCCCTGCTCCCGAAGGGATGGGAAGAAGAATCGAAAGAATGTAACTCTCACAGGTTGGGATAAGAACAGTTTAGTAACTAAGGTATAACACAAACCGTTATTGCTGCCACCAATAATAATAATGACAAGGGAAATAACAAGGGAAGAGAATACAATCCCTCACCACCTGCCGACTGATACCCAGCCCAACCCGAGCAGTGATCTAGCCCTTCCGGGTAACTGTCCCCATGTGTGTGCCCACATCACCAAACATGATGTGCTGTGGTATGGAATACCTCTTTGGCTAGTTTGGGTCAAGTGTCCTCTCTCTGCTTCCTCCTGGCTTCCCCTCCTCCCTGGCAGAGCATGAAACTCAGAAAGTCCTTGGTCAGAGTAAACATTA
>JANHGB010031966.1:0-25959 GCA_026283785.1 Coracopsis vasa | reverse complement strand
TCCTGACATGGTCCTTCATTGGTCTTCCCAAGCAGAAAAATGCAAGAGCAATTTCAAAGCTGTCTTCTTAGTGTCTAGTAGACTTTAAGTGTGGGAACTACCCTGGCAAGTCTTAACACTTTCAGCATGGCATTCTAGCAGCTTAACCTATGTAACACAGGTTGAGGTTCTCACTTTGAGGTTCTCACTTTAAGTTTCTCAGAGACCATTTCTAGTTTAGATGTGATATACCACACCATGTTGACACGTACTTCTATCCTCTGTAATTCTGGAATAATATCTTTATTCCCCACTCTTGATAAAATTATTAGCTGAAGCTCTGTTTGTGCCTGCAGAATTACCCCATTCCTGTTCACCCACAACCTTGCAAAACAAAGGTGGTATGCTAAAATAGTAACATTTATACTTTTTAATGCACTCATTTTATGTGACCTCTACTATCTAGTGTGTGAACGGCTCTGGCTTTGGTAACTTCAATAAATATGCTAAAATTGTGGTAACTCCCAGTCTGCAGCACACAAGCCAGCTCTCGTTGAAGAGCCCTTGCCTTATAAAGTCTTCTGCTGTAAAGTCTTATTGAGAAGTAGCATGTATTTGTACAGTGTTTTTATAATACAGATACATAAAACCACTACTGATGTTTTGACCAGCTACCCATAATCCAGTGACATTTCTTCCTCCAACTGTGTAGGAAAGGTCAGTGTCATGTACTCTGCAAAAGCAATTCTGAAAACAACTGCCTAGAGTATAGATAGTACATGATTAAAACAAAGGGATTAGAGGGCAAAACCTGAAATATTACTAGCATTTCCACTGACCAAACATCTGTACAACTGATCTTAGTGTGTATATATATATATGTATTTAGGTGTACTCTTACTACTTTGAAAGATTGCATGGTCACTAAGTAGTAAAAGCATTTTCAACATTATAAAAAAATACTTGAGTTGAATGCTGATTTATTTTTGCTGCCAAGCATGTACTTTATAGACATACACAGACAGTAAGTGTCAAGGAGTTTACATTTGGCAAAGTGACCTGCAGCTGGTCAAGAATATGAGAGTCTAATGCAGATATGGCATTGTAGAAGTTTACTAGCAGATGTATTACCCTTATATATCAATAGCTCAGCTGTTCGTCTTTTTCTTGTGGGATGAAAGTGAGGGGCAACCCTTTAGCGTGCCCTCTTAAGAAGCAGAGCAGGTTCTGTGAAACATTAGACAGCCATGTGCTGGGGACCCTTAACATAATTCTTGGGCGTAGAACAAAACAGTCAGTGTGATCTCCACAAATACTGGCTACAGTGGAGATTTATAATTACTTTCAAACTTTGGACACTATCTCCTAATTTTTTTCCAGTCACCTATGAAACCTGAAATTTCAGTTCACTCTGTGCATTTCCCTAATGCATAATAATTTACACCTTGCAGTTTACAGCATTCAGTAGGTAAGCTATTCAAGGACAGTTAGCAAAATGTACTTCTTACTGTTGTATGGATCAGATCTCTCAAAAAAAGGTAGGTCCATGCAAGATAGGTCCATGCATATTCAAAGTTCCTTCTTCTTGTACTAGCACATCTTAACAGTCAGCCAACTAAAAGAAAACAAAAAAATTTAAAGATTAAAGCTTATACTTCCAGTATCTAAAAGGCAAACCATCATGCACTGAAAGAAATAAACAGCTGACTAAACAACTGGAAATAGTTTAAGTAAATATGTATTGTAGAAGATCAAACACAAATATGGGTTTTGATATTAAATGTGCCATTCATGAAGCTTAGTGTTGTCTCTGTAATAATATACTTCAATATGACTGATCTAATCTCTAAAGTATTTGTTTACAGTGAGTTATGCCGAAATATTCATGGACAAAAAGAAAGTAGTGAGGTTTTACTAACATGTCTATCTATTGAATACATCAATACGTAAGATAGCAAGAAATGCAATAATTTCTTATTTTGTAGCTTGCAGTTATTCCCACCCTTAAGAGTACTTGAAATATACAGGCTGATGGAATAACTTCACAGCTGGCTTGGGCATTGCAGTGTTTACTGGGGAAAGGGAGTATGAGGCTGATTAACATTTCAAATATGTCTCTACATGTAAATAGACTTTGGAGTAACATTGGAAGAAAGGATTAGTTGGTGATGAAGCATAAAACTATGATTTGGAAATTGTGGGTTTGATTTCTGGCTTTTTTTAATAGACTTTCTCAAAAGTAAATCATCTAATCTCTCAATTTTGTTTGTTATCCACACAGACAAGTAAGCAGTGGAAGTTCCTCTCCCATTTTGCAAAGACACTGTGACACATGTCTCAGAATCACAAAGTCTTCTGGGAGTACTGCTTGCATTGCTTTATGTCCCAATTAAACCTGACTTTTCCATATCATATTTATGTGCCACATATTTCGTAGCATGATCCTTATCTCCACTGTGACCTTGCAGGGACAGTGTAATGCAAATAGAGATGGTTCCAGAGATGAGCTGGAGTTGGGCAATGTTTTGTAGGAATGCTGCAGTTTGTGCTATCTAACATTGCACCACCACAATCCATATTCTCTCTGGCACTAATTTCTTGATCAGTATAGTTTTCTAAATTACTCGTGCTTTTTTTTTTTTTTTTTTTTATGCTCTCCTTCAGCATTTTTGAGGGCTTCTCTAAAGCTTTCTACATACACTTCTTTTGCAGTGTAGACTGAATTGTAAAGGCACATCCTGTAGTCAGAAAACCATAAATACAGTGGCATAGTCGTATCTTCAACCCACATGAATATCAAAGGATGGGCACCTCTAGGTGAGGCGAACGTATGCATGCCTTCATCTGATAGTACAATGCCTGCTGTACAATTAAGTCTAGTATCCTAGTAACAGCTGCCTCTGCTTCTTCCAGCAGTGACATCCAGTGAACTTTTAAAGGGCAGACTTCAACATGCTGAATAAAAAGCAGCAGTCAGAAGGACGAAGTAGAAAATTCAGAAGAAAAGGCTGCAGGCTGTTTGGTTGGTTTTTTGTTTTGTTTTGTTGTTTTTTTTAAGAGCATTTCATTAAAGGAACAGAAGACTTGTGTGCCTTCTAAGCATTTAAGAAGCAGTGGAGTGCTTGCACTAAAGAGGGACGAGACCTCATTACACCCAGTAGCATTTGCTAAAATAGCAGATCATGATTGAACCCAACAGGTTTGACTGGAGCAGGGACCACAGTTCAGAAAGAAATTACAAGGGCAAAATGAGGATATGAGGATCAAAGAGAAAAAGCTGAAGGACATAACTAGACACAAGCTCTTCTGAAACTGTCTAGTAGTACCAGTTTGCATACCTAAAAGCCAATAAAAGCACTATTCTGTACGCATTTGATTAAATGCTAAGATCTTTAACATCTGAAAATCTTTGGGCTGATGTAATTTCACTCCAGTACAACCTCTCACACAGAGGCTGGTCGAATCCAGGTATGAACTACAAGCAGACTTTGACTGGATATTGCCGAAGTCCTGGAGGTAAGAAATTTCAGGCATTCTTATAGGAAAACCTGTATTTCTCACCACTCTCCTGTGCTTTCAGTGAATAGATACAGTATGACCCTGCAGCTTTCAACTGTGAGAGCAGTACAAAATGACCCTACAGCAGGGCTGGAGCTGATGCTTTTGAGTGGACCCCACTATGAAAAGAAATACCTGGTGATAAATGTTTGGACCTTTCTAAAATTACCTGGTGATCTTGCAAGTAATCACAAAGGTAGATTCTGTAGAAAGTACCTATGCTTGAGGAGTTTTGCATGTTTGCAGAGTCAAAGTTATTATTATATAAATATTTCAGGCTCAAACAACTTTGTACTTCTTCTTGGAAATGCTTGCGATATTTTGCAGCACCTCCAAGCTGATCACAGGTCAGATTGCATTCAGGTTTGGAAGCAATGTGCTCACTAAGTCTGCTGAATTTTTAATGCCACAGATATCTCGAGAGCTTCTCTAGAAGAATCAGATAAACTGCGTCTCCAAATGTGAATTTGAAAATTACTGACTTCTTTTTTTAATGTGTTTATAATGCAGAGTAAGAACATACCTGGGCTCGTTATTTTCTGATATATTTGCATGAATCAGCCCAGGTGGGAATATTTTGTACACTTGTGCAGAAATACTGATTTAATGCATTCTTGATTAAATATTTTCCTGCTTACATTTCTTAACTAAACAGTTTATCATTTGTTTACTGAAATACTACAAACCCTTAAAGGTGTCTCTGGAAGACTATTCTTTATCTGCCACTGAAATTCACATTTGTATCTGAATTATTTTGCTCCTCATAGAGCCTGATGAGGACTCGTATCTTGTTAATCAAACACGAACAAACATAGCTGGGAGTGCTGAGACAAACACAAACTCAGTGTTTCTTAAATACAGGTACGGTTATGGCAAATTAAATAATGTTCTTCATATCTAATACTTTACTACATGATAGCTTCCTGACCATCTTTGAAAAAATAAAATCTAAATAACTTTTCTATACAATTATACGTTTGTATATGGTCCACAGAATCCATTCTGCCAAGATAATGCCTTTTTTCCTGAAGTTTAAACCCAGTTCTTAATAGACTATCACTGCTTGCTGGCTACGAGCTACAAGATAAAGTTGGATATGATATTTTCTGAGGCATGCAATCAGACTTGGCCCCAGGCAACCAGCTTGAGGTGGCCCTATCTGAGCAGGAAGCTCGGACCAGATGACGTCTAGAGGTGCCTTCCAACCTCAATCATCGCATTATGCTGTTAAAATTAATAATGTATTTATATATTAATGCAATTTTGTCTGGTGTCTTCTACTCTTATATTACAAGAACAGTGACTAATATTCTTCTTTTGCACTTTATCCATACCATTCATGATTTAAGAGATATCCTATTTAGTTGCTTTTACAGGGAATACCCTGCCAACTGCTTCTCTGGCACATCACAGGTATTTTCAGCATTGATTGTTGCAGTGTCAGAAAGCTAGAGAGTCCTGTACATAGGCAGGACTTAGATTATTTTAAGATCTACACAAGAGTGCTTTGGGGAATGCTACTAAATTATGATGATCCAGCAAAATTATCATTAGTTTGATGTCTTGTATGCCTGAAATAGGATCAGATGTCTTATATTGAACAATGGCTAGAGGGACTGCTGCTCGAAATGACATCCACATTTAGTTTAATAAGCAAAATTATTGTTACCTGGAAAATGTTTTGTGTGCTGGCATGTGTGTTTGAAGGCAGATCAGCACCTGCCAATGATGTACACTGTGCCTGAGACTGTAATATGCTCTTCTGTGACTTTCCAGAGTTGCAGAGGACAGAGACGATATGCTCTCGGGGAATTTTTCTGTCACAGTATTTTGTGTCCCTTTGCTTTTGACTACCTTTGAGCTGGTAGTCACTTTGCTGAGGATCAGAGGTTGATCACTTCCTCATTTCTGGCCTTAGTCCAGAACCAGAACACGAGCTGCAGCCAGGGAAATGTATGTGAATCTGAGTTAACATTCAAGAAAATGCTTGTAAAGGCAGGTGCCATGGTCTGTTACAGGACAATGTACTCTGTAAATTAAATTTGATTTTTTTGGCTCTTTAGGAAAGGTTACAAAACCAAACTAGGGCTAACACATGAATTCACTAATTCATCAATTAATTTAAGAAGTTTCTAATTCACAGATTCCCTAATTCATAACTCACGACTTGTAATTTGTAACTTGTGCAGCTGTGAGCAAAGTAGATACTAAGATGGCAGTGAGAGTTTTCATCCTTCCTCCCCCATCAGGGTGCGAGCACCTCATTTATCACACTGAGAGACACAAAAGCCTCGGAAGCCCAGCTGCTGTTGGATCCACCTCAAACCACTTTTTGTTGAGTAAACTTATGTATTTCCACCTTAGAAGTTTTGTTTGTACTATTTCCATGAGTTAGTGGATTCTGAAGGCAGGGCCAGATAATCAATATGTAAGGATGATGGCTGTGGGATACTGCAAGCTGCAGGTGGTAAGGCTGCAGAAGGACCTCTAGCCCTTTCTGGCCACTGTGTCCTGCAGATGTGTGTCCCCTACTTTCATCTAATGGTGCTGTTCCCGGCACACCTCAGGCCTGAGCATGAGCTGTATGCAAAATCTGAGCAGGATTTAACAGTCACAGTGGGGTAATAAAAGGTCACAGGTTTTCTACCCAGGGTTTTGGTGAATGCAGTCGGACACTGCAGGGTATGTGCTTAAAACCAGCTCTGCCTTTGGAGAACTGGGTAAAACCCCATAGCTTTTCAAGTGGAGACAGAGAGGCTTTTGACTTGGAAACTAAGGAAAGTAGTATCATGTGAGCATTGCTGATGAAAGATCAGTACCTACAGGCCACTGGATAACATAGTTCTAATTTGTTTTGTGGTTTTGGGGTTTGTTTATTTGTTTGGGATTTTGCTGTTGCTGTTTTTTTTTTTTTTAAAGGAGTAATGGAATTTTAGGTCTTGACTGCTTGATATAGGCCATAAATCATTAAAACCTCCTTTGATGTTATATTTTTTTCTGATTTGTGAATGAAATAGACCCTTGTTGGCTTATAACAGTATTAAAGATTTCAGAAAAGAAACCAAGTAAAACAAATAATTTGTCTTTTTTCATTTGCGTTTTTTTTTGATTGTGTTTGCATCTGAATTTTTTATTGGCTAAGTAAAGATAACATTAAGGATTGTAGAATTGTTGTTGGAGATGTTGCCAGATTAAGTAAGCAATTGTGGTCTAGCTAGAAAACTTTTGCATTTCTGGTAGAAAACATTTGCAGCAACCTTGATTTTATTGCAGAAAGAATTGTATATAAAAATTGCTGTCATAATAACCAGTCTCTCTCATTTTATACATATATATATATGTGGACTTGAACTTCATATGTTGATGACTGAGTTCTCTGAACTGCTCTTCTGTCTCCATATTTGTGCTGTTTATGCTTTGGTAAATAACAGTGGAACCCTATAAAAAATGTATTAGTTTCAGCGGTAGTGAATCACAGCTTTTTTTCTTTAATGACAATTTCTTGAGGGTTTGATTATCTTTATCATTAGGAATTGTGTCTCCCATGAGACATTATCAGAATGTATTTGTGTAAAGTACTTATTCTTGTAGTTTATGAGTACTCAGCATGGATTAAGAACAACAAAAGGAAGAGAGGAGAATAATTAAAAGCTATATTGGGTATAATGAGGCTTTTTTAGCTTAAAGGAAACTGAGAAAAAAATGTTAGCTTTCTGTGAACACCTGTGTTTGTATGTACAATCACACAAAACAAAGACAGCCTTCTCTAAAGTAATAGATTAGACTCCTGTGTTTATATGGGCCACTAAACCTTGAGGTACCCAATGAATTTTAAAAGGATTGATATAAGAGAAGACATCTCATCAAAGAGAGGTCTCAGCAGCAGTAAAACTATTATACCTTTTTGGTTTGTTTTTCGTTGTTCAGTAGGAGAAATGTTAACTGCACATGAAATTTCCACAACCCCTGGAATTCCAGGGGCAGATACTTAGGTTCTTTTATAAAACTTATATGTTTAACCTCTCTGTGAGTAGTCTTTTTGATGTGCTTGGTTCAGGAAGCCCTTCTGTGGGTACTGCTCTGCCTGAGAAAAAAAACTCTGAAAGTGCAGTGTATTACTTGGGGAAATGATCTCAGTGAAATAGGCAAAGCCTTGAAGCAGGTGCTGAGTGCTGGAAGCACACCAGCGGCAGGCACAAGACTGTGTTTTTTAAACTGTGCTGATTACTACAAGAAAATATATCTGCAGGTGTATAATAATTACTGATGCTCCCACTGAAACAAGCATACCTAATGGTGTGCAGGGCTGGTGTCCAAACAAATGCAAAATAATGAATTAAAAGCATTCATTAGTAAGAAATGATTGCTTCAAAATTATATATTGTTCACACATTTACAAGAGATTTGTAAGTAAATACTTAACTTTATCATCACAAAAGGATAGTGTCAATCTACAAGGAGAACTTGAAGCAGAAGCAGAACAAAAGTAATTTTATAATGCCTATAATACAAACCAAAAAAGTCAATGGAAACAAAACATTTTTCTTTCTTCTGAGACACTAGTATTTTTCCAGAGCAAACCAATTTTTCAAAATATAGGAAATGAAAATGGGACTTTATAATCAAAATAGATGACAGTTTTAGTTCTGGGTAGCACGAAGTCTGCTTCTTTTACTGCTATTGATCAGAACTTGCTACCTGGAAAATAAAAAAAATAAAAAATTAAAAAAATACCCAAATAAAAAACCCAGGGACAACAACCAAACAAACTAAACCCCAAACCAAGTAAGCTGTTTCAAAGCAGCCTGTCTCATACCTCTGCTAATATTTCAAGAGTATTCTGTATATACCCAGCACTACTGAGAACTTAGAAAATGTGTTAATTGAATGTGAGGTTGTGAGAACCAGCTGCTGAAGAGGTTTGAGCAAGATGCTTGCAATCTGTAGGAAGATCTGGAAAAACAGGTGACTGACACTTGCTTTCCAAAACTAAAGGAGATAGTCTGGCACTGAGCACTTCAGGAAACAAAACCACATGAAAAGCCCTCCCCAGATCTGGAGGAGGCACATCCTAACAAATAGTTACAGCTTGGTCAAACTGGGACTGGACACCCTCATTGAAACCTTTCTGACACTCATCTACCTGCTGTGGCTCGCTCTACATTGGGGTCACAGAACTCAATCAACAATTAGAGATATTATTGGGTGAGAAGGGCAGATAGGAAAAAGTACCCCATGTTCTTTTCTGCAGAAACTGTCCTTGGTGTAGATCCCTCCCCAGCTGGAAATCCCATTTGCTGGAGTTCTTGCAGACCTCAGAGCTGTGATTCTGCAGAAGAAATACCCTAGGGAGAGAGGACAGTAATGAAGACTTAAACTCTCTTGGTGAGTGGTAGCAACACCTTATAGAGCCTGAGTCTGACTTGAGTGACTTATTTTCTTCATCTAGAATGACTGCTGATTGGGGTAAGTTTCTGTGAATTCTCAGATAACAATAAAGGTAACTTTGTAATCAAATGGTATTATTTATAGTATAAATGGCAGGAATTTTTTTAAAAGAGAAAGTATTTTATAATAACCTTACAATAAATGAATAAATGTTAATCACCTCCAGAATTAGAATCCGTGTCCAAAATTTTATGGCATTTATGAATGTGACAACTTTCAGGACAATACCTCTGGATAGTTAAAATGTAATAATTAAGTGCTAACTACTGCATGAATATTGAGATGTTTTAATCTGAAAAAAGGGATACTAGAATAAAAATAGCTTTATAAATATTATTATACTTTAGTTTAGAAGATCCAGTTTAAATCAAGAGTTTCATTGTTAAAATACCAAAGCACACCTGGTAACAATAATCATAGAAAGAAGATAATGTTACTCTATTATCTAAACTACACTTGGCTGTTGCAGGTGAATAAGGCCACTGATCTTGAGACTGTACATAATCTTCAAGACATCTTTCCAGTAAGTTTACTTTGTTTAAGGTAGTCCACAAGCGTGGAAATACAAATCCGAGTAATGATGGATTAGAAGTGGTAGGAAACTTTCTGTGTCAATATCCTCTGTGAGCATCAATGAGCAGCTGAATATTGACAAAATGCCCCTCAGAGAAAAGACTTTGGTTTTATAATCATCTAGAAGTGTGGCTTTTTGCACACTTTAGTAACCCGATGAAAGCACTTTGCCCTTCCCTTGAAACAATCCCCTTTAATGAAAAAGTTCTTTCTGATGGGAGTATATCCATGTTCATTTTCACAATGGTTGTTCTTTGTGGCCTATTTATAAGATGTATATTTTTGTCTGTGGCAGTGCAAGGTAACTTCATATTTTTTTAGTTATGAATGTGTATGTGGTTCTCTTGCATAAATGAAAAACTCTAATGCCTGTTGAAGCTGTTTTCCTACATGTCTTTAAATCAGCAAGCCACCAAGGATAATAAATAACTGGAACACTTCATTTATTCAAGTCTAGTCTAACTTAGTATCTATAATATATCACATTTATCAACAGGGCTAAGCAATAAGATTTGGCAAAACTAAAGGTTATTCAAAAGGATTCATCTTCATTAATAGCTCTGTGAGTACTGGAATTTATAACACCTGATTTCCTGAGCTCTTGTGTGTCATGACTGGGCTGTTTACTGGGGCTGGAAAATCATAAGGTGCATCTCCCTGCTTCATACATCTGTTCTTTCCCAAGCTGGTTTTGTGATGTTGAGACTAACTAGAGATGAACTAGCACAGCAGCCCTTCCCTTAATTTGGGAAGGGGCACTAATTTGGCATCCTATTCTCCACTTTGTCAGCTGTTAATTAAACTGTGGGAATATTTTGGTTTTAATTTGGTTTGAAAGTAGCCACTAGATTCCAAAATTTATTATGGGATACTAAAGGACAGACAGACAGACAGTACAACTGTGAAACTGCTGAAAAGAAAACTAGTTCTTAACTCACTGTAAAAGAAAAAATGTCTAACCAGATACTCTTTGATAGCTTCAGAGATTAAATGGAGAAACCTTTTCCCTGTCGCAGTATGGGAGAAATGCCTGATAATGTACAACGCAGTTTAAAGTATAATTTTCAACAGTTTTTGCATGTTTCTTCAAGATATAAGTTATAGTTAAGCTTTTACTATTGATGTGTTCAATTCCAAATTGAAGTCCTCAGGAAAGGTTACTCCTTTTGCCTTAGTCATGAAATGAAAACGAAAAGCACCCTCACTCGTCAATGTGACATTCACATTTAGCAAATTCTGTAAGACATTGCTGATACCTTTGGTTTCTTCCAATGGCATGCAAGAGCTTCTGAGGTGTTTGTGTTTAATAGCAGTGATTCAAAATTCTACTCACTGCTTGTGACTGTGGGTGACTTAAATCAATACCCAAGATGGACCCTCACAAATTTACTCTGATGCAGCAGGAACCGTACTTGATTAACCAAAGCCTGTTTTGAGATAAAATTCTTGTTATGCAGAGCTGCAAACTTTTCCTTGTGATCTAGAAAAACATATCTTTGAATGGCATTTTTCTAGAAAAAAAAAAACCATTTTTGAATGGCATTACATAATTTAGCACGTGGCTTTCCCTGGAAAGGAATAATTTATACACCAACATCAATGGAAAAGATATTAGCCATGAAGCATTTTGCCTATAAAAGAAGTCACTGGGTCATGATACAAGTCTGATCTGTAGCTGCTATAAGTAATAATACTTTCATTAACGTAAATGTTGCTACAGAAGTTTGGAAACTATATATAATATTTGTTAATCAGGACATGATAATATCAGTTACATGGCCAACATCATGCTAATGCAGAGAGGTAAGCAGCTCCTGCTTTAATGAGATAGTAACTGAAATAGACAAGAAACACGAGTAAATGAAAAGAATATATGTATTTGGTAGTTCGCTTGTTTTTTTTAATGAATGAGTAAGGTGGAAGGATCAGCCTCAGATCATTTAATTTTTCAACATATATAATGCTTCTTACGTCAGTGGTTTTGTTTCATTGAAGTCTGAGGATTCAAGGCTTCTTTATCTTTTACATTTGAAGTCTGCTATTAATTTCCAGACCCTAAAGGGAAATAAATTTACTCATTTCCTAACCTAGTTAGAGGGCTGGAAACAGTGTTTGAAACAGAATTTTAAAATAACTGGCTGTAATCCATGCACTTCCTAATATGTGAAATTTATCAATTGAGACCTCTACAACTCAGAAAATTACATAAAAATAGAGACATTTTATGAAATAAATGAGTGCAAACCTGACTGTATACATATCTACTGCAGTGAGAGACCTTTTTTGGAGTTGCATTAGAAAACTGTTGTCTGCTATTAAAAGCCAGTCCCCCCTAAAATAAAAAGGTCTACATTTTTTAAAAAGAGATAGTCTTAGTGATATGCATCTTTTAATGATTACTGGATTAAAATGAAAATAAATAACTGCAGCAGCTGACTGTATGCCTATATACTACTGCATGTCTACTAAAAAAAAAACCAAAAGGGTTTTTTGTGACCCATCTTATCACAGAAACAGTTCTTTCATCATGTAGATGTTTTGTTGGTTTTCTTCCTATGTGTTTCCTACATACATTACAAAAGTTTTGTGCATAGAAAGCATGATATTTGCTTTCTTATATCTTTTATGAATTTATTTTTACATGTGGGGTCATTTGGACTATCAATAGGCTACAAATTCTTCTGAGCATTTTGAAAAGGACAAGAAAGGAGAGATATGCCAAAATTAATGAATGTCAAATGTTTCTTGTAGCTAAAATAATTCTTGGTTCCTCTGCAGTTTAGAATTGCAGCTTTGCAGAACTCATCCATTCATAACTCATAAACATTCCCATGTCCAAAAGTTCATGTCCAATCTGCATGACTTAATCTAATTTTTGTATACATATGCATATGTTTATGTTTGATATTTTTCCTGCTTCTAGATTTCTCCAAATAAATAGCAGATTATGAAATACCAAATATTTTAATTTGAAGGAAAGGAAATATTCATGAAGAATATTGTTCCATCAGTCTTGACTCCAGCAATTACTCAGTCAGGACTTATACGGTCAGGTGACATTAGTGAATAAGACTGTATAAATGCTAACATGTATCATATAACAGCATAGGTTCAGGCAGAATTCTAGATAAATCTATTCCACCTTGGAGTATCTTATATCTTACACATCAGATTACAATATCTGCCACATATGAAATTCCAAGAATCTCAAGAACCATCCGTGCTTATTCCAGATGATGTCATGGGATTTTATGAAAAACACATACACCAGGAACTGGATGTTCAAAGTATTCTCATAATTCACTCCTGAGCTACCATGTGAAATAACTTCTGCAAATCTCACTCAGAATAGTGGTTAGCACTCAGAGTTTAACCAGTGCTCCTGGTAAAAGAAAAAGCCTTCAGTGTACACCCAATGAAATATTCCCTTATTTACACCTCAGGGGAAGCAGATCTTAAAGATGATGTGGAACATGATGGTACATCTGGAAAAAAGAACGTATCCCCTTTCTGTCTCCACCTCACCTGAGTTTATCCCAGCCAAACTTTGTCCTTCCACACAGGGGGCTACACAACATGGTGACACAGTCATGCTCTTTTTTCATTCTTTAAGGAGTTGACATTATTTCTTACTTCTCTGTGAATCATCTACAAGAAAGCACTTTAATTGACTAAAGAGGTAATAATTATGTAAATCTTTTGATTTCAATGCAAGTATGTATTTTGAACATTTTGCATATTTCTTGCAAAGAATAAAAATAAAGCACTATGCCCTTATAGGAGTTGCCCTTTCAGGTACAGTAAAAAGAGAAGGTGGAATTCTGTGAAGCTGAAAGAGCAAATATAAGAAATGATAAAAAGATCAAAGCTAGGGAGAGCTCACGGTGGATCCAATTGAGTTTACACACATTGGAAGAAGTTGGGACTTATATAAAAAATACTAATTTAATGCTAAAAATTAAAAGCAAACGTATCACATTACAAAGTATCATGGACACATGGTACAAAGGAATCATAGTACATCTTACCAGAAAAATGGAATTGACATTCTTAAGCATTAAAAAGCCTAAGGCACAAGGAAGAGCTAAGAACAATTATTCACAAGTGCCTTGAAGCACCTGCATGTGCTCAGCCAATTAGTTGAAAAGTTATTCTAACCTAATAAGAGATCCACTGTGATTTGGTGTTTTTCTGTTTTTAAAATGTCATGTGTCCATGACATTTTCTTACTGACTATATTCTATTTTGATACTCCTTACATCTGCCACCTGTCCTAATCACCGCTCTTTCTTCCTTCTTTCCCTTCTACCATCAGCAAAATGAATTTCCTTAGGATAAAAAGAGATATCCTCTTCCAGTGTACTAACTTGCCTGCCCTACTCAGACCTGCTTACTCAAATAAAAAGATGAGTCTTGACCTGTGCTTTGAACTAAATGTGAGAAAATAATTATCAGTCTCGGACAGCTGAATAGGATTAGAAAAAATAAAAAAGAAAAGTATCTTACTGAAGCATACAACAAAGAACTGCTGTCTTTGGAGGGCTAATTAACCTTGCACTGGGTTGTGTTTTGTTGCTTTTCAATGTCTGTGTTGCTCCTGGTTCTAGTTCCCACAGCTCTAGTTCCTGGAGGAATTTTGTCCCATGCTCTGCTTTATGGATATGTATAATATATATACACACACACACATATATACATATTGTACCTCACTGGAGATTGCCAGAGAAATAAAACTTGTGTTTCTTCCTCCTTTGGTGGATTTGGCCCCTCACCCGTTCTATTTTATCAGATTCACTTGGCAGTTCTGTTTTGTAAATTAATACAAGATTTGAACTGCATATTTATAGGCTTTGCTATATATAAATAAGCTTGGATAACATCACCCAAATTTTGCTCTCTTTGGCAAAATCTCTCTTAGAGTTGATACTCTGTAATGTCATTTTGATGTAGCTTACCCCTTTGACCTCTTCTGGGGTCATTTCTCCCTTTGGCATGCATAAAAGCACACTCCCACAGAAAATCAATCCTGCACCAAGAAGGCAGAAAAGTGCTCTGACTCATCTTGCTTACTGACCTTAATGTTTATAACAGGTGAAGGTAGAAGGGTAGGTCTTCAAATTAGTCTGGCAATAATATAAGAAAAATTGTCAAATGAAAGCTGGAGAGCCTCCTTTGACTATAATAATTGGAGTTTTTTCTTTTTTTTATCTTTTATTGTATGAAGGAACTGTAATCTCAACTTCAGAGACTTTCGTTGAAGAAATGGCCTGCATTCTATTGCAGTTCTGAAAAGTTCTGAAAATATCTTCAGAAAATTCTTAAAAATCTGAGAAAAAATCAGCCTTGCTTCCAGTCCCCTGTATACAAACTGCAGCTGAATTTTTGTGATTTTCTCTCTGAATGTGAGTAGTTTTGTTCCTAGCAAATTTTCTATTTTCATATGCAATATATATTCATAATACAGTACAATGCAATTAATTATTGTAGTCTACCCTTTCTGTGTATATGCCTTAAGTCATGTAACCTGTAATCAGACATAAACTGAGTGGTAAAGCATGAGGAAAAAATATTAATAAGCAACATGGCTATAATCTTTCCCTAACCCATCAATATCATTCTTATGTTCTAAAGCTTTGGGTTTCCCTTATGAAAATTAGGAAATTTCCCTTTGACATAGGAATATTTCTAGGGAATATAGGCCATTCTTGTGTTAGCAAGCACCTGGATCAGAAAGGCTAGTTACCATAATAAAGTTTTTAGGTGTTTTTAGGTGTTGTAGGGCAGAATCTGGACATATATTAATTCCTTAACTGATCTTCTAATTAGTAGTGATCTCAGTGAACTCAAATTGTTTCAGAGCAGCTGAAAGGAGAATCTGATGTCAGCCTATGCAGTGCTTCTGCACTCCTATTTTTGGCTGCACAATAAGGATGAGATTTCTCTTGTCCAAAAGCCAAGGAGATTGTGCTCAACAGGGATGGGTATTTACTTGTATGATTGACAGAAAGGACTATCAGAGCATGCAGTGGGGGAAGTTTAGGTCTTTTTTCTCTCTTGCAGAACATTGTCTTTTGTAAACAGACTATCCAGTTCCATTATCTTGGTATCGTGAAAATATTGTTCCTTTATTAGGACTTCTTGGACTAGCTAGATGACAAAAAAATGTTTTTTGCTCAAGCATTCCCTAAATGTAGAAGGGTTGTGTGCTATGCAACCAATTTCCACAATAATGAACAATCAGACTTAACAATCAGCCATCATTTAGAGATGGATGTATGAATTTGAAAAAATTAGAGTGGACATATTTGCCCTATGCCTCATTTAAAACAAAATTTGAAATTTCTTTGAAATTTAATATAATTGTGTTGGTTTGCTTCATTATCCTGTGGTGATACTGAAACCTTGCATTTCAAATTAGTCAAAAGTAAAAATGCTAAAAGCCGCAAAAAGTTCTTTATTGTGTAATTTCCAGCTCGAACCTATGCCAGCAGTAATAGCAGACACTTTTAAATATCTGTTCTTCTGAGACTTGGAAGTATGTCCATTGAAATATACTGTGCTTCATCAGAAATATACTTAATAAAACTGCTAGCCAATCTAAATTTGCTTAAATGTTAGAACTATTACTGCATCAAATTCTCCAGTAAATAATGGCTTGTAAGAGTGTGAGTAAAAAACACTGTCTTATAGCAGCATGTTTTTTCTTATCTAAATAGATCTGAGTAGCTGCTATGCATAACACTGACTCATCCCACTTCACTAAAACCTTGATTACATGAAGCATCTCTGGGAATAAGGGCTTTTGTCATAAATGAAAGGAGGCATAAGTCAGGAAGTACTCATTGAAGTTAGAGTATCCTGAGTCAGAACGTACTGCTCCCTTAAAGGCTCATGTCCACTGCTTACATATTGTCCTTATTATCACACAGCTGTTTTGCTACAGACACTGGTGTCATGGTTGCCTTAAAATTTTCATGCCAAATCAAATATTAAAAAAGAAAATTCCTTTAATTTGATGTATAAAGCAGAAGAAGGTATTCTTAAAATTTTGATTTGAAAGTACTAAAACTATAGAGAAGAATAGAGAAGAACATATGAAATTTCGATAGTAAGTCATATATCAGTTCTTACAAACAATTAATGGAAATAATCATTCAGTGGCCAGGCTCCAAAACTTTCTCCTGCAATTAAATAGTGTCAGCATACTGAGTGTTCCACATCCACTCCTTTTATAGTTTCTCTATAAAAAGACACATAACTTGAATTTTCCTACCGTGTTTTTACAAAAGCTACAAAGCTCTCTGTTTCTGAAAGTAATTTACATATTACATTATTCTTTTATCTGAGTATTAGCAATGTATGTATGTGGCCAGCTGCTGGAAGAAAATAGCCTGTGTCCAGCTACTGTCTATTTATAGTGAGAAAGGACTCAAGGTTATGTTGAGCAGTGACCTTTGATGCCAGCAAACTGAAAGGATAAATTAATCAGAATTAATGTTTTTCACGCTGGAAATTTTGCCTTCATTGAAATACATTGAATTTCAGATATTTTTCCTCTTTATTATAAAAGTTTCATACTTAACATAGTTACAATTTTTTTGAACAAAACCTGAAGATCGCAGTATCTGCATTAATTGTTGTTAAGCAATAAAATGATACACAAGACACATATAGTTAACTACAAATGTGTTCTCAGATTCCTTTTAGAGTTTGTACTGGAACCTGTTCTAAGATGAAACGTTTTAAACTTGCGTTTAATGTCTTTTCCCTAGCTGAACTTTCTGTCTCATATGTAACCTTTAGTCCACTGAACAGTCAGCTTACACAAGTGTCATCTCTCTAGATGACCTTCTCTTTTTTATTTATTTTTTTCACCCCAATTTTGTTTGAATTGCAGGTGAAAATGACATATATTTAATTACTCCATTCATTCTCAAATAGCTTCTGCCTTTTTGCAGGGAAAATAGCATTGCAGTATACTTTAGAAACATTACTTTTGTTCATTGAGAACTTTTAAAATTGGTAATTAACTGTAGGCTGACCTTTTCAACCTTATATTTGCAAGTCTCAGCGTCATTAAATGAATTCTAGTTTCTAGTGACATTGTCAATTGAAATGTTGCAGTTCTTGAAGAACAGTAGTATAAACTCATCTACATTCTAACATTAAGTTAAAGACCAGAAATCATTATTTTTCTTCTGTAGTGGAGGAAACAATTCATTGTAAGAATTTCCTTAATGGGATGATCATTATCAAAGTAATAGTTAAGAAGTTTTTCAAGCGCATGATTTCTTCAGAGACTAAGCAAACTAATGGCTTGGATTGGAGGTATCTTGATACAAACCGTTGCCTATTAGAGGAAGTAAAGAGTTCCCAGTCTATCCCTCAGTGACATATATAATCAAACTGCATCAGGTCTGATTGAAGACACAAGAATTGTGGTAGGTCACATAAAGCACGGTACTTTTCTCCTGTCAGTAAGTACAGAAGTACCTCTAGAAAGGAAAATCAGGCATGCAAATTTGAGTTGTTTTTTTTTCATACGTACAATTATTTATCTTGAAGTATTTAGCTGTAATATTGCTCTGTGCTTTGATCTGGTATTTGTATCTCTAATCGGATACTTAAGACTTTAGTGGTTAAAGCGTTTATTGAAACTGCAGAATACTGGTTTTACTTTCATTTTGTAGCAGCTGGTGTTAAATTGACTGGCTCAAGCCTGTTTGGACAGGAAAACTTACCAATAGTGAATATTTCTAATTTTTGTCCTAAATATAGTGATGCCTTCCAAGTAACTAAATGAAGCTTCTCATTTTTTTCCTCCTTTTATGCAAAACAAAAGCAGAGCTATCTTTGGAGATTTTGAGGAAACGTGGGAGATTCTGAATATTCCCAGATATGTCGCCCCTAAAGCCATACCTTCTGGGACAGGACTGATACAATACTGATACAATACTTAGGTATAGAGGTATCTATATGTACTCAGGTATATATATTTGAAACATACTCAGGTATATATATTTGAAACATGCAGTGACTCTTAAGGGATATTCACATCGTTTTAAACTAACGCCTCAAGTAATGAGCTGTATTATTGCTCAAATGTAACAGTTACTCCCTGGTAGTTACAGGGAGGGGTTTTCATTCAGCGTATTATCCTACATTTAGTTATAACAGAAATATAGCTGTGAATATGCAGTGGGGTTGGACTAGATGACCTTTGAAGGTCCCTTCCAACCCAAACTATTCTATGATTCTATGAATCTATGATTTTTTTTTCTTTTTTTTAACATAGAAAGAAATAAGAAAAAGAGCTTTCAGAAAACCTTGTATATTTCTTTTTTTTTTTCTGCTAATGGCCTGAGTGTAATAACAACTCTGATATTCAGATTTATTGCCTCTGCGAATCACTTGTTTCATTAAACATGGGATATGTTCACCCTGGAAACATATATCCAGCCTTGGGCAAAACTTTTATGTTGCTTTTTTTGACACAAAGATCTTCTTAGCTCTTTTAAGAAAATGCTGAGTTCAAAAGCTGAACTTGATGGTTTCCTCAGTGTTGTGCTGTGCTTATAATCAGTGGACAAATCAATGGTGTATTCTTTTTCCGATCTCCAAATGCTACTCAGAGGGTGACCTTAGGCAGATAGATGTGTTAGAAGACCTAGTACATTTCCAAGTGTTGCACATTTTTATACCATACATTGTAAGTCTAGAGTGATGAGCTCATCAGTAAAATGTCATAAAGACTGTGAAATCTGTGAAATCAGTAATTTGCTTGGTCTTCAGAGGTGTAGTTTTCATCTCAAAGCAATCCTACCCATCACTGCATAATTGACTAGCTGAGTTGTAGAGAGATGCTGTTATTTATATATAAAAACTCAATGTGTTGACAGCTAGAGATGATGTTTGGAGACAGTTATGTAGTTTAATGTAGTCATATATACTTTCATTTATTTTTATTTTATTTACTCAGAACATGACAGTGGAACTGCACTAACTCAAAATTTCCTATGTTCAGACATATCTACAGTATATATGCATGTTGCTACATTTAGTGATGTGAATATATAGATATTCAAAAAAGATATGTTAATAATATAATCAATTCAATGTAGGATATAACATGTAATAAAACATATTATTTTTTCCAAGTAACGAAGGTCAGTTATGAAATATTTTCTTGTTCTTACATTCCTGATTGGCTCCTAATCATATTCTGGCACTTCAAGATTATCATTGATGTCTTAAAAATATATACTTGATGATTATAGGGTAATTGTAGAGTTCATTTAGTTCTCTTTAACCTGATTCTCTTTCTTTCAAAGGCAAGTTTTAAAACAGCTTGTAGGGTAAGAAATGTTCTTTGCAACAAAACTCACTTCTGACAAAGGTGCTTCAGAGTTGTATCAACTTCATCATATTTTAAAACATGAAGTTTGCATGAAGTTCCTTTGTTTGTCTAGGCTTTGCCCAATATCAGGAATTACCCTGTGCCTGTGTTCCTGCAGTCAGTGATGACATGGAGAGAAACTGGAAAGATGGATCCTTGTCTTTCACAGAAAGGATAGTAAGGTTTCTCAAATTTGTAGTCAAGCCAATGGCCATTCCAAAAATATCATAGTGATTTTACCTGAAACAAAAGTCTGACTTGCTTCTGAGACAAAGTACATAGGTAGGGAGCTTACCCATTCTTCGAAGTTGCAGTCAAACATTTGTTGCATATATTTAAAAAAATTCTTTCTACATAGCCCATTATCTCTTTTTAATTCTTTTTTCCCTGTTATAAGAACATTGAAAGAATACACCTATTGGCATTTTAACTGCTCATATAATCTGCTATGTCAGCAAGATCATTGTGCAAGTATGTTTATTGGTTCCAAACTTGCAAATTAACTTTTTCTGTACTTTGGCAAGATGTGTTTTCAGGAAAAAGAACTAAACCCTATTATCAAATTATTTGGGAAATATTTTATTGAGGTTTTTTTAGAACAAGCAGTTTTCATAACAATAATTTGTTATCATGTAGGGAAATAACAGGAGAATGAAATAGACTTTCATGACAAAAATTAACAGGGTGCAATATCTTATCCATGGTAATGTAAAATAGGCAAAAATAAAATGTTAACTTTTCTTTGACTTTATAGACCTAGTATAAACGTGGACCTACTGTTGAATAGTTCTCGTGTATACTTTATTACAGTTTTTCCTTTTTTTTTTTTTGGCTATGTGTACTGTAAATTCTTCAAAGAGGGTGAGTAAAAATAGTTTTCTGTAGCACACTTCTAGAAGCCAATAAGGAACACTAAATTTAAAGAAGAATAATGGTTATTGAAGTTTAAAAAAGCAATAGTAAAGCAGTTTTCTTCATGACTTATCTGGAAATAGTTGAAAAGCAAGTTTCCATGAACACTATATTAATTTCATTGTGCACATGGAGATTACAAGTTTGGATTTCAAGAGTTTGAAGAAGGACAAAGAGTTACACGAACTTCATAGATCTAGTCTTTTGTCAGATAGATAGTGCCCTAACGAACAAGCAAATACATTGTGACAGAGAGCAGTAAATAGAACAAAACCTGCCATAGTGTGGAAGACTTCAAAATACATTATTTTACACTAATTTGAAGCTCAAGAATTGGCATTTTCCTCTCGTGTTTGGTTGTTCAGATTTAAAAACCTATGCAGTTTAGTAACTACTTAAGTTGTTCTGTCTGCTCCAGTCTGAACACTGAAATGGTGAAATCCCAAATTATGAAATTAATTCAGCTTTAATCACATAGCACAGCTCTCAGGACAGACTCTATGGTCTTTCTTACAGGTCCCTGCTCATGATCTTTGCCTCATGAATTCTGTGTAATATTTAGGTATTATGATACCATTTTTCCTGTGGTCTTGTTTCAGGCAAATTTCCAGCTGGAATCAATGAAGATTAGTCTGAAGAAGTCTGTAAGACACAACTACAGGCAACAAAGACTTTTACTTGCAGACTTGTGGGTACCAACAAGGTAAATACTTTATCTATCTTGGTAGTCTATTGGTTTGTTTTCATAGTTTACATCTGGGAGGATAATGGGGCTTGTCTGCAACACTCACTCTGAGTTGTTGATCTGAAGATCACAAAATATTTTTCTTTGGAATCATGCCTCTCTATCAATTACTCATTAACATTAATGTACTTAGATATAGTCCAAAGTATCAAAAGAGTTGTCTTATGCAAGCCTTTCCGTATATTTTGTATAGTCATGAGAGACCAAAGTGGCACAGAACTTACCAATATTTCTAAAACACAGAGATAACAAAAATTAGTTACATTTATCTAAAGTTTCATTAATTTTGGACTAAAATTACTGATATACTTACTAAGTATTCCAGGTTCTCCCGTTTTCCCACCATTTTCCCAGTATGTAGACGTAGCTCAAACATCTTCATTACAAACATACTTACTTTTCAAGCTTACCGGTATCAAGATATTTCTTTCTTGAACAGCAGACCTAAAAATTAAAAGGTCTGTGACACTGTTCCCCAAGCTGAAACTAAAAAAAAATGAGAGAATTTTACATTTAAATAAAATTTTCTGCATGTATTGAACACCTTATTAATAAGACAAGGTGGTGCCTTAACCAAAGATACTGGAGGCTGTGCTGACATATCATTGTTTACATTAGTTAAGGAATGTTTAGTATATCAATACCACAATTAAAGCATTAATGGCAGTTTCTTCCTTCCCATCATTTTTTTACAAGAGTATAGTGGAAATGTCCTCTGAAAAAGTTGTTAAATGTTCTAATGGTAAAATCTGAAATGTGGGTATTTCTGTCAATAAAGTCAAGCTATTAAAAATTAGTAATTAAAATCATTTAGCTGTGAATAAATTAAGAAATCAGTTATCAGGAGATAGCTTTAAAATCAAGATTACCTTAAATAATTTAGAGTCATTAAGTAGGACACTGATGAGTATCTCCAAGGAGTAGATCATTACCTGGTGATAATTAGCATATCTATGAAAATACAAGCTGGCATCTCCCACCTATTACTGAAGGAAGCTTTGCTGTAGCTGGAGTTGTCCATTATCTGTATGGTTCTCACAGGAAGAAGCATTTGTGAGCAGGCTGCATACATCTCTAAACTTTCAGTTGCTCTTTTTTGCTCCAGTTTGAATAGTATAGAGATAATGTGCAAATGGCAAGCCACCAGTTTCCAGAAATAGCGTTTCTATGTAAGTCATAATTAATACCGTAAATTTCCAGTGTTGTTGAACTTCAGATATGCTGAACTGTTAACTATGCTGTTATGCCCATTATAGCTTAACTTATGCTTTTTCAAAGTGCAAATTTTATATACTGAAAGTATATGTATCATTGCAGACACAGTGATAAAAAGGCTTTGTCAAAGGTAGAAGTGACTCTATAATTTGTCATGTTAGTCTTTTGGGTGAAATTTCATAAACTCAGAAGGAACTGAGATTTATATTTGCTTGTACCTGGATTATCGCTCATTTTGTTGCTGGCCAGAGGTACGACCAAGGACCTAGATTTGAAACAAAATACATTCAATCCAAAATACATCAAATTTGGGGCAGCTTGGTTTAGTGATACTTTTTATGTATCTAAATGATGGTAAATGAGGAGTCATTAACCTACCTGAGCAATGTCTAAAAGCCAAACTTCTAATGGTATTTAAACAGTTACTTGAAATGCTTAGGCAAACTTAGTAAAGAACAGGGATATGAACAGCTTCTGGTTTAAGTGGTCACAAGAGACAGGGTGTGAACATTTTGTGACTCTACCTCCTGACAGCTTTGAAAATCCAGCCACAAATCTTTTGATTTGAGTAGCCAATTTCCATAAAATTAAGTCATTTTAGAAGAAATAGGCGACATGCTTATCTTCCTGTTTATAGTAAAATTTAAAAGGTGACTACATTTATACGTGAGGAATGTTCTGAGGTATATATTTTGGTATTATATCTTAATATGCTTGGAGGGAAAAAGGGCTAGAGAAGAGTACCATTTTGACTATCCAAATCTTTGGAGCTCCATGACAGTGAAAAGGTTTACTTACCCACAAATATGCCTACAAAATATGATTTTTTGCTTCAGCAAGCAGTCTTGAAGAATGCACATAAAAATCTGAAATTCTCAGGCAGTGATATATAGATGCATCAAGACTGTTTGAAGAACTATGTCTCAAGGGCATTAGGGGAAATATGCATCTTCTTGTTGCATCTGTGCCAAAGATATAGCATATGCCCCCCACAGGACAGCAATTCTTTAGCGATAACTTCATCACTGCCTTTATGACATCCTCAAAGTCATTAAAAAGTCATTAGATGGAACTCTTAAAAAAGCATGAGATTGAATACAGTAATAACCTATGTCAGGTTTTCATTTTTTCTTTTAAGCTTCTAGGACTTAATTTAATCTTTAGTTATGAGCAACTAGGAGATTATCCCATAATTGCCCAATATCAGTTGAGTAGCTCTGTGTAGTCTTTTGAAGCACCTGGACATCTAAAAAGTGTCACTGCTTTTGACTAATATGTGTCAGCATGAAGCCACCTAATGGACTTAATTTTTCCCTGTTCATGTTCATTAAATTACACAAATTAAAATTGTGTTAAAGGGACAGAAACATCATGAAAGCTCCCTTAAATTTTTCTCTAATAAATGTGCTTGCATAGAATCATAGAATCATTTAGGTTGGAAAAGACTTTTAAGATCATAGAGTTCAATCATTAACCTAGCACTGTCAAGGCCACCACTAAACCATGTCCCTAAGCACCACATCTACATGTCTTTTAAATACCTCCAGTCATGGTGACTCAACCATTTCCCTGGGCAGCCTGTTCCAATGCTTGGTAACCTTTTCAGTGAAGACTTTTTTCCTAATATCTAATCTAAACATTCCCTGGCACAATTTGAAGCCATTTCCTCTTGTTCTATTGCTTGTTACTTGGGAGAAAAGATTGACACCCACCTCATTCCATCCTCCCATCAGGTATTTGTATATAGTGATAAGGTCCGCCTGAGCCTCCTTTTCTCCAGGCTAAACAACCCTAGTTCCCTCAGCTGCTCCTTATAGGGTTTGTGCTCTAAGACCTTTCACCAGCTTTGTTGCCCTTCTCTGGACATGCTCCAGCACCTCAATGTCTTTCTTGTAGTGAAGGGCCCAAAACTGAACACAGCATTCAAAGTAAGGCATATGATCAAAACTCCTGTTGAATGGAGCACACTGAATGCAAAGCAGAATTGCTTATGCACCTCCCACATCATGTGCGGTAGAAAGCAGATGATACCTAAAAAATTAGGTTGCAGAAGTAACCAGTGTAGCAGTTCTCTGGCTAAGAAAACACACACACACACAAAAATATCAATACTTAGCTGGACTAAAACTTTTTTTTTTCCCTGCCAAGACAGTGTAAATAAGATATAAATTTCATGGAATTTACACTGGAAACTTTTTCCTTGCTTCATCATCTTTTGAAAAGCTTTGGTGTGGGTGTTTTGGCTACTGTAGTGGGACATGGAAACACTGGGAAGATGTAGCAGCCCTTGCCAAACCCACAGCAGGACACATTCTTTGAGGGTGGAGTGGTCCCTCTGCAAAGGTGCTGTGTGCTTTGGGCATAGCCATCAGTCTGCTGTTTCACATCAGTAAAACTCAGTGTTCAGAATAGGCACAAGTATATATGTGATCATGGGAAAGGGTGTAGTCCTGACCTTAGCATGTGCAAATTCCAAATACTTGTATAGGATAAGCTCATAAAAAAAAACCCCAGTAAATAATGCAGTGAAAATCAGCATTCTGTCCATTGTTTCTTAGTCTATTCATTCCAAGTTTGTTGCAGCTAACATTCTTAGGATATCTCTCTATCAGTAAAAGAAACACAAAGAGAAGCCATCAGCATACTACTCAGGAACAGAGAAGAAAGGAATATCTCACAGGGACTTCTATCTTTACCAGCGTCAGCCAGCACTAACACTTTTCCACGTTCTCACATATTGTTTGCATAACAGTGATGCACTTCTGAGGAGGAATGGGGAAAATCCTTAGAATCATGGAATCATAGAATAATTAAGGTTGAAAAGGACCTTAAGATCATCCAGTTCCAACCCCCCTGCCATGGGCAGTGACACCTCACAATAAACCATGTCACCCAAGGCTCTGTCCAGCCTGGCCTTGAACACCATCAGGGATGGAGCATCCACAACTTCCCTGGGCAACCCATTGCAGTGCCTCACCACCCTCACAGTAAAGAATTTCTTCCTTATATTCAATCTAAACTTTCCCTGTTTAAGTTTTAACCCGTTACCCCTTGTCCTATCACTACAGTCCCTAACGAAGAGTCCCTCCCCAGCATCCTTATAGGCCCCCTTCAGATACTGGAAGGCTGCTAT
>JANHGB010031965.1:0-33293 GCA_026283785.1 Coracopsis vasa | reverse complement strand
TGGGCTCTCAGGAAGGAATTGCTATTTGCAAGTGGTTTAACACCCTACTACCACTGCTCCCGAGTTCCCATCTCAGAGAGGCAGGAAAAGTGCTGTTTGCGAGCACTCCAGCTCACTGCTGCTGTGACAAAGGGAGAGCTGGGAGTATTTGCCTGAGTGATGCTCCTAGGAGCAAAACATGAGCAGGCAACTCAAATCCTGGCTGATCTTCCCATCTTAACAGCATAGGACTGAAAGTTCAAGACTTTGCCCTTCAGAGCTGGTCCAGTACTTTCAGAAAGCTCAAGCTTAGATACTAGACTCAAGTTTCAATAGAGTAAAAGATGTCTTTTGCGTGAGGACAACACCAAGGCGCATCTTTGAAGGAAAGTTCATGCTGAGGGCTTAGTTTGGATGGAGCCATCTGGTTTTGCAGAGCACAGTTTAGGTATGTGGATGTGATCTGTGCTGGACCACCTGGTCTCAAAAGACCTTAGACTGAATTACTGTAATATATCCATTGCATGGTCCTGTTAGATAATTTATTCCTGACCTGGTGGGATTTCCATGGAATTTAGGGCCAGTGCTGCCCTGCCAATATTGCCCACAGTGATTTGCTTAAGAGCTGGGTGCAGTTTAAGGCAGGCTGCTGTAGAAGTCCTTTTTTAGCATCAACAAAAACACGGCTCTTTTACCATTATCTTTAGGGGAAGCCCTTAGGCTAAATCCTTCAGTCATAATAAGCGAAGTATGAAATAACTTGGTTCTTCTAATCCAGGAGGTGCAGAGGTCTTGCCATTCATTGCCTTGGTAGGTCTGGAGACAACCACTTGGTTGTAGAGTCACAAGGATGGACAGCCAGGTGATGGACATGCTAGACTTTAAGCTACCTACCCTTGTCTGTGGGTTTAATTTAAGGCTGTACTATGGTGGTTTATGTCAAGAGTGATTATGACTTTCTGCTATCCAAGGCTGTCAGACCATCATCTCCTACTGTCAATGCAGAGAGGCTGGGCAGGCTGTCTAAACAACCACTTCAATGCATATATTCTGGATATGAAGCCTACTTCCCTCCTTCAACTATGGAGAACCTAAATGTGGTGGTCTTATGCAATGCACAATCTGAGCTGCTCATCACTATTGGAAGCAAGCTGTGTACTGCAGCTGGTACCTACATCATTCTTGGAAATCATAATGTGGATATGGCCTTGTTTGAGGAAATTCTGGACAAACAAAATTCACTGTCTGCACTCCACAGCCATAAAACACTTCTCAACCTCAGGCATTTAGAAGGAGCCATAGAGGAGAACCAAATGCATTTCCTAGTACTACTTGTTCACCCCATTGATGGCAATGATGGAGTTAATACAGCTCCCATCTACATGTGGAGCAGGCAGCTTGCCAGAAGCTTGAAGTCTGGTAAATAAGCAGGCACATCTTGGCTCACTGGGAACAGATTGCTAACTCAGTTCAGCTCAGGGTGAGATGCACCACTGAGCAGCTGTCATTAGCGGAGAGGATTCAGTGGTCGTGACTGCGTGTCACTGTCACAGGCAGAGCTGCACGGGACTGGAGACCCGGTAAAGAGGAAATGGGTTTGGCTCTTGACCAGGTCTTGAAGTCCTTGCTTCATCAGTGCTCCCTTTCCTGGTGTCAGTCTAACCTCTGCTCAGTAGGTGTAGTGGGTGTCTCATGTTCCTCCCCTGGCAACCAGCCTACGAGCACGCAAGGCTGCTGTAGCTATAGTTGTGTCTCAAGGGCTGAAAGTTCCCTGGATCAGTCCCTAGTTCTTTCCCTCATGCTGATTCCAAAGCAAGGACCACCAGGTTTGTTAGTATTGCTGACTTACTTATCTCAGATCCTGCAGAGACCTGGTGGCAAACAGGGCAGAGACCCCAAGTATCATCACACTATGGCAGAGATGACATACAGGATTCAAACCAATTTAGTCGAGTTATGGGACACTGATGGGCTTCCCAGGGCAGTGGTGCAATCAGCGTCCCTGGAAGCGATCAAAAAATACATAGATCAGGCCCTTAGTGACATGGTTTAGTGGTGGGCTTGTTAGTGCTGGGGTAAATGCTGGACTTGATGGTCTTAAAGGCATTTTCCAGCCCAGTTTATCCTATGATTCTATGATGGAAAACTGAGTCTTGTAAGGGTCTAGGTGTGGGTAAGGTGGACGCACTAACCATCCCCTCTCCATGCAGCCGCCTCTCCATGGCTGCTAGTGGTTGTGCATCTGAGCACCTCTGTCTAGGAGGTACCAAAGAGCACCTCCTAAGGACAATGGACAAGCTCCGTGAGGGAACTGGCTTCTCCAGTACTCATTCTGGGACCAAACTATCAGCTGGGCTTCAGCTAATGGAGCCTTATCATCAAACCCCCTTCTAAAACCTGCCAAACCAAAAAATACCAGGAAAACTTCTGGAACATGACAGGCTGAGAACATTGGGGCTGTTGAGCCTGGAGAAGAGAAGCTGTGTGGAGACCTCAGAACAGCTTCCAGTGTCTGAAGGGGGCTACAAGGATGCTGCAGAGGGACTCTTCATCAGGGACTGTAGTGATAGGACAAGGGGTGATGAGTTCAAACTGAAACAGGGGAAGTTCAGGTTAGATTTTAGGCAGAAGTTCTTCCCTGTGAGGGTGCTGAGTTGCTGCACAGGTTGCCCAAAGAACTGGTAAATGCTCCATCCCTGGCAGTGTTCAAGGCCAGGTTGGATGGGGCTTGGGTGACATGGTTTACTGTGAGGTGTCCCTGCCCATGGCAGGGGCGTTGGAACTGGATGATCTTAAGGTCCTTTCCAACCCAAACCATTCCATGATTATATGATCCATTTGTGGAAAAGAAACCCAGCAAATTCACAGCTTTGCTGTTCCCTTGAGCTGGTGCTCAGACACAGAATTATGGACCTATTACGTGGGCTAAAGCTACAAACCCATCAGAAGTCGTTGGCATAAGGCATGCAGTGCACACTGGAGCAGTTCCAGCTCAGTCCAGCAGCAGCCAGGGGGGATTCCATCTGCTCCAGCCAGCCTTTAGCAATGCCACACTTGCATTCCATTTGTCCATCCCCCGTGCAATTATGAGGATCTACATGGGAACTTACTCTGCATCCCCCGTTTGCTCTCAGCATGCAGCGAAATCAAAGCTGTGCTGCCAGCATCACAGGGCATTGGAATCAGCCGCAGCGGCACGAAATCAGCTGGAAGGTTTGCGGAGCCGCAGCAGGGCGGGCAGGCTCCTTTCTCTCAGCTGGTGAAAAGCCTGAAGAGTGCTTTTATGAAATCCATTGAGGAAAACCCCAGGATCAGCAGTAGAAGGGGACAAGAGGTTGTTATGGAGAAAAATCCTCTCTTAAACCACACAGAAATGTGAAGAGAGAGGCTCAGCAGAGGCACAACGAATGGTGAGAAATCGTCAACAGCTTCTATAAATGAAATGACCACGGCACTGCAACAAACCAGCTCTAAAACCCCATTAGGAGATGGAATCCAGACTGCGTAACGATACGACTTTATCACAGTCCCTATAGTGATCAGCAAACAAGCCTTCCCATAGCTCAAACTGCGGAGCTTTTGGGGTAGAAAGGTTGGGAATTGCATCTCTGCCAAGCTGTGAGCAGAGAAACAACTGCAGTGAAAGCTTTGCAGGGCAGGACCTGTCTCTTATCACACTGACTGCTTGCTTGATGCTTAAATAACATGAGAACTGCAATATGGGGACAAGTCCTTCTGCAGCTGCTGCTTGCCTGCTAAACCCAAAACAAACCCCACCAGATCCTTGAATCCACCCCAGTCCATATCCCTTGCTCACTGATACAGCCTTTTCTCATATCCCTT
Source organism: Coracopsis vasa (assembly GCA_026283785.1). Lineage (NCBI taxonomy): Eukaryota > Metazoa > Chordata > Aves > Psittaciformes > Psittacidae > Coracopsis > Coracopsis vasa. Next base: position 29,471 of record JANHGB010031965.1, on the reverse strand, counting down.
GCTTACTGATGCATCCTCTTCTGTTCCTTAGTTCTGTTCCTCCACCCCTGACAAGGGATTCAGCTGTGCCTGCTGCTTTCCTAGACCTTTTCTCTGACGTGGTACCTGATGCCATCTCCTGCCCCTTCTTCACTCCTTAATTTTGGTGCATGCATGTCCACAGTTTTGTTACCTTCCATCCACATCTAACCATACATCTGCTTGCCCTTTGAGTAGCAACACTTACGATTTGGGGACCTCAGACACTATCTCCTGTTTGGAGGAGAGCTAGTTTGGCTTCCAATAACTTCCAATAGAAAAGATCTAGGTGTCCTCCTTTCATCCCAGTATTTGCACTTGCAACCTCACTTCTTGAATGCAGAATTTGATAGCAACCTAGCAAAAGAATGATGGTTTAAAACTAAATGCCAAGTGACTTCACCTCCATGGAGGATTTCAGTGGCAGATACTGAGTGGAGTTGATTAGACAGAAATAATCTCTCACTCTCAGACCAGCCCTGGTCCTCCCTCTCTATTCGGGTGGTAAAAGGGTCTGGAAAGGGAAATCTTTCTCCTTTTCAAGTGCTTCCCCCTCCACACTACAAAGTGTTGTTTCCACCTTTGTATGGCCTGTGCTAAGTGGGAGCATGCAGCACATCAACCTTTCCCTAGGAAGCAGACTCCCAAGGAACAAGTGATACCATTTTCTGAACTTTAAAGAGGAGGAAGCCTTTGTTTCTTACATCCTTTTAGGTGCTGATCAATAACGAAGCTTCAAACCTCCACAAACACGCCTTCCCCTGCAGTCAAACCAAGCCTTGAGGCTGCCTTTGCTCCTTCTGATGATGGGCAGCCTTTCTTCCAGCCTTGTTTCACCACCCCTCCCGGAGGGTCTGCCATCAGAGGAGGACCCAGGGTCTGTACATTCACTATTCAAGCCAGCAAACAGCTACAACATCTACAGAGCCAATTAGTAAGAAGGGATGGCTGCCATGGGAGCAGTGACCGATCTGACTTCCCAGGGTGGGTGAGTAGAAAGGGTGACATCTACGTGACACAAGGCAACCTATCTCAATCGAAGCTGCGTGTCCACCTCATTCATAATGCAGCTGGGCCGTTCACTGCTTTTCCCTGTTGCTTTCGATATGGGATGAGCAGGAAAATCACTGATCATTAGCAACGACAGACGGAAGGATCCCAAGGGCAAACTTTCTATCGCATTCATAAAATCAGCTCTCCTCTCAGGCAGTCTGTCTCCCTGTGGCAGGTCTGTTCCTCAGAGCATCTTTAAAAATACAGGTTTTATTTCAGCGGTGCCAAAAATCAAGGCCGCCTTATGCTAGACACAACACGACTTAAGTAGATCATCTCTGCTCTGCAGAGCTTAAAATTCACATAGTCAAGACAATGTGCAAAGGGACCAAGAGACACAGGGAGGGGAGCTGACTTCCAAAATCATATTGCAAATGGGTTTCAGGGCTGAGAATACCACCATGGTCTGAAGCCATAGACAGGATCACCGCAGCACAGTGGGACTGTCCCATTAGTAATACATTTAAATACTCCAAGTGCTGAAGTGTCTATCATTTTTCTTGGAGCCTGTTCTGCACCCTGATCACCAGGAGCTGATATCTCCGATATTGAGCCTCAAGTACTACTCTCTCCTCATCAAAACCTAGTTTACTGCACAACATAGCTTTCTCTCCCTGTTTTTTACACACTTCAGAGCTCTTTCCGTCTCTTAGGATGTGCTCCTACTGTCATTGCCTAGCAAAACTACACATCTGCTCCTTCCTAAATCCCTTTGGTTTGTCAAAGTCACACAGGTTAATACTGTGCCAGATCACCAATACTGGCACTGCAGTCCTTTGGAGGTACTTGCACAGGAGCAAATTACTCTTACTTGTAGATTTGCAATGAATAGTGCTTTCCACCCAGAATATGTGCCACTACATTCCCAGTTACCGACCCACAATGTAGATACATGACAAGATGGCACCAGCACGTCACACGTTTAGCTCAAGCCCTTGGCAAAACTGAGTCAATTTAAAGCAAAGCACTGACCTGACAACATCGTCTCATAAAATAAGGTGGGATCAGCAGTGTCCCTCTTTGGGATGCAGATGATCAATCAGTCTGGATTTATAGGGGTTAAAACAATACCTCTGACCTCATTTGGGACCTCTAACACCTGATACCAGACCAACACCTCATCCAAACCTGTGTGTCATTGCTAAATCAAAGCTCAGGGTTAAAATAACCCTCCATGGCTGCAACATCCTTTGATGAGAAGACCATTCCTTTGGCCAGCAAGGGAAGAGGCTTTTGTGCAGCGTTGTCCATCTATATAGAAAGAAACTAAAGCAGACATGACTCTGGTTTTTCTCCCTTTTAGTTTTTTTGTATTTGGTCTCGTACAAAAGTCATTTGGAATCATGTTCTGCAGAGCTGGAGAAGAATCAAATCTCACAAGGATCAGGGCTGGTAGCTGGTACCCTGTAATGTTTTCTATTAATGATTCAGATATGGGAGATCATTGAATTTGCTGGAGATAATGAAGTAAGGGCAGTGGTTAAGACTCAGAAGGACGTAACCATTTTGCAGGCTGATCTTAACAGAGAAGGTGAATAGGCACCAAAGTAGACTATGAAATTTAATGTGGCTAAGTGTAAAGTGGTGCATGGGGGTAAGAGCAATCTCTGAGCTAAGTGCATTTTAAATGATGCTGAATTAGCAATACGAAGAAGTCAGAACTCAATCAACAGAACCAACATTTACTGTCATTGTACAGTGATGTGATAGCATGTCTCAGGGTCAGGCCTCCTGAGGAGGTCTACATGAGAAGCAGGTGAGGGCAACGGTGGGCTCAGCTAATGACTTTCTCCTGATCCAAGCATCATTCTCAGCTGCTACTTAAAGCTGTCAAGCAACTTGGGCTGCTCACACCCTGTTTTCTGATCTTTATTGCTTTGCCAAAGTTTAATTGGCCCAGCTGATGCTTCCCAAGCTGGGTGTCTGCTGCAGGCTGGTTAGTTATTGGTGTTATTTGCCAGAGGAGGTGGAAGCAGGGAGGGGGGAAGGAGACTTGGGTTTCAATATGAAATGAGTGCAACTCATTCCAAGGCAAAATGCATTGAGCAAACCATTAAAAAAGATCCTTATGGCTTTCTAGGGGAAGCAGTGTTGCCTATTCCCTCTTTTTGAATAGGGATTTGACATGAGAAAGGAGAGATGGAGTCATTCTGATGCCTGGGGAATGGCATTTCCTGATCCCTGAGGGCTGTGTATTTGCTAAGTTAAAAACCTCCCAAACTTCAGCTTTTCAATTACTCTAGAAAGGCTTGGGAGTACATGATGACTACATCCCCCGAGCCACTTGTCTGCACTGACCATGCTCCTTACCCTCATCTGGGAAACAGGGACACTTTCAGATTGGCTAACCCACCACAGCGAGAGTAACCTGGGACTTCCCTTGCAACAGTCCCCTCTTATTTAGGACAAGAACTTGGAACAAGGCAACTTATGGCCAGAAATTCATTAGGGTCCTTTTTGCTTCTCAGGCAATGACTGAAGGATAGGATAGGATAGGATACTTCACTTGGAAGTGACCTACAGTTATCATCTAGTCCAACTGCCTTACCACTCCAGGGCTGACCAAGGGTTAAAGTAAGTTATTAAGGGCATTGACCAAATGCCTCTTAAATACTGACAGGTTTGAGGCATCAACCACCTCTCTAGGAATCCTGTTCCAGTGTCTGAATAGCATTTTGATAAAGAAAAGCTCACTCATGCCCAGCTTAAACCTCCCCTGATGCAGCTTTGAACCATTCCCAAGCACCCTGTCCCTGGATCCCATGGAGAAGAGCTCAGCATTTCCCTTTTATTTCCCTCCTCAGGAAGCTGTAGGGAACCATGAGTCTCCTTGTCTCCAAACCAGACAAACACAAAGTCCTCAGCTGCTCCTCATAGGATGTTCCTTCCAGCCCTTTCATCAAAGAACAAAAAAGCAATGAGGTAGAAGAAGACATTGCCACAAACAGATGTTGGCTGAGAGTATCTGGAGTGATGGGACAGACGTTTGCTGCAACCCAAACCATAGCAAGGCATCATTTTGGGACTGTACTAGTGGGTTTGGACCAAAACATCACCAGGAATCAGGCTCACAGCTTGGATGATCACATGTTGCTGCTGCCAGCCCAAGCCTTGGCTCATGTTAGTTTGTCAGTGCAGATATAGGCTGCTGCTCCCATCTCTTCTCTGCTGTCACAGACTCATGTACTCCTCACATGCTGATCAACACAGAGCACAGTGTCATCCCATCAGGGTTAGCACAAGTAAAGTTGTCTGCAGGATGAGTCTGAGTGACAAATCCCAGTGACAACCAACAGAACAAGCAAGAAGGAGGAATTCATGGAAATACAGCCTTTTTCCTTGAAAAAAAGAGAATAGAAATTATTTATAAACCTGAGACAAAAGAGCAGTGGAATTTTAAAATCAAAGCTAGGAAATGTCAGAATTACCAGGGTACATAGTTTAACCCAACCCCTTTCATAGATACTCATTATATTATAATCTTAATTACATGGTTGCATGGGTTTTATCTCCAGCACTTGGCCCACAGGATACAGCGTGCTTATTGAGTCAGGCACCAGGTTTCTCCCTGTCATTCAGTGACCCCATCCCTTATTTTCCTGCACAGGAGCCTTGCTCAAAAGGCAGCATTGTACATTTCAAATCCTTTTCTCTGCTGATCCCCCATGCCAGAAGTTTCACTGGTATGAATGAATCTACTTTCCAAACACTCTCCTGAGACGAAGCCGTAGTATGGTCCTGAGAGTAAATGCTAGGAGCTGAGATACAGAGATAAAAAACACATACCCATTATGGCTGTTTGATTCGAGCTTGCTGTGACCCATTTTTTTCCAAAAGGTTAGCCTTTTTTAGAGCTTTCTTTGTTAAATCCCCAAGGTGCCATTCGTTTTAGTTGCAATTTTACCTATTCAACATCCTTACAAAGTCGGCTGCTTGGTTTCAGTGAATGGTCATCAAAGAAGATTTTCGTCTAAATTATGAGCGATGAAAGGACTCTTGTGGTAGAGTCAGGGCTGAAATAGGGCTGGCCACAAAACAAAAATCCTCTTTTGAATGAGGAGAAATGAATAATCAAGATTTCATTTTAAATCTATTTTAATGAATGTGACATCTTCTGCAAGGGATGAGGGGGACAGAAAGAATGAGAGTCGTGGGTAGGCTGTATTTCTGGAACGAGCTAAGGCCAAGCTTTAGTCCTTGCTCTGAATCAAGCAGAATCAAGCTCTCCTGAAATCATTCCAAGTTTTAGCAAAAGATAAATAACTGAGAAAGTCACAATGTAAGAGGCAGACTAATGGGACAATCACACATCTCTGAACTTCTGGGGTTTCCCATCTATAAATGAATGCCCAGATTTAGTTACCTGTCACTTAAAACCTTATCCTAATCATCATAAGCCTTCCTGCCTATCCACCAAGAAGCTTTTCCACCAAGAAAACATATGGGGACAATATTTCACACCAGCTCTACATTTCTCTGCCTGAATCTTGGCATTGGCTTTGCTCCCCTTTGGTATCCCATCCACTTCATCACTTCTACCACTGCTCTGCGGTGGAACCCTGCTGCAAACCCAGCCTTCACATCTCTGCACCAAAACGCATTTAAGAAAATGGGGTCTTTAAGGGAGTTTTCCATCCCTTAATAAGTCAAGGAAACTGGAGATGGAGTAAATCCTAAAGTTTAAAGTGAAAATGCAACACAGTCAACAGGAAACGGAGTAACTTGGGCAGGAAGGGACCTCTGGAGCATTCTGGTCCAGCTCCCTATGCAAAGCAAGGCCAACTCCAAACTTAGATCTAGCTTCGAATTTAGATGAGGTTGCTCAAGGTCATCCCCTTGAACTGTGGCTTTAGCAAAGAAGAAATCCAGTGTCATGGTTTAACCCCAGACAGCAACTCAGCCCTGTGCAGCCAGTTATTTATTCCCTCACAGTGGGATAGGGGACAGAATTGGAAGCTAAAATGTGTGTTGAGATAGAGACGGTTTAATGGGGAAAGCAAAAGCTGTGCACACACAAAGCACACCAAGGAATTCATTCACCATCTCTCATCACAGGCAGGTGTTTATCCATCTCCAGGACATCAGGGCTTCATCACATGTAATGGGGACTTGGGAAGACAAATGGCATCACCCCAAATATCCCTCCCACTTTTTCCTTCCCCCCCAAGCTTTATACGCTGAGCATGACATCATATGGTATGGGATATCGTTTGGGATATAGCTGGGATATATATGTCCCAGCTATGTTCCCTCCCAACTTCTTCACCCTCAGCCTCCTTGCTGGTGGAGTGAGGAGCAGAAAAGGCCTTGCCTCTGTGTAAGCACTGCTCAGCGGGAAGAAGACATCCCTGTGTTTCCAGCACAAATCCAAACCACATCCCAACATCAGCTACTGTGAAGAAAACTAACTCTACCCCAGCCAAAACCATCCAGGAATCTCCCTTGGAAAGGCTCATCAGCTATGGGTAAACACGAATCTCAAGGGGCTCTTCTGCCTCTTTTCAGAAGGTTTCTGAATATGGTTGCCCTATTGCAATAGAGCAATAAATTGTCTTGTTCACATCTCATCTGCAAGATGGGCATGTCTCCATCATTCACCCTATCCCCAAAATATCAGAGCTTTATGAACTGTTACCAAACCTGCTTTACTTTGCAGGTGGGATAACTGCAAACTGCACTTCCTCCTCCCTCTGAGGAACTTCACAGACTCTGTCTATAACACAACAATTTAATTGCATTCATTAGTATGTTCAATACAGCGTAACGCCAAAGAAACAAGTACCGAGCATGTAACTAGCCAGATGTATGAGAAAGGTGATCTGCCAGGCCATGGGAGCATCTCATGAGAGGCAGCCTAGATGATAACCTCCTGTCCCCTACCGTTGTGCAATTAGAGCCTTTATCCTAATGCATGTACCCACGTGGGCACCGGCGACCGATATCCTGCCCTTTCCCAACTTTTGAGAGCTTGTCTTTGTAGCTTTAGTGTCCTTTTAATGTAGACTTTTTGATGTAATTATTTATTTACATGACCAAGCAGCCTAGAGGGGCTCGCTTCCAAGGCTTGCGTGAGAAGACTGTGATTACCCAGGCTTTGCAGAAGATGATTAAAGCAGCGTGACTAAAGCGTTTAAAGTGATCTGTCCTAAAAAAAGGGCAATGCACAAAGTGCCCTCTTCCTGCACGCTGCAGCTGCTGTCTGTATTCACAGACGGATTTGTTAACTGCAGTGACAAAAGGAAGTTCTTCTTTCTTTCCCTTCTCATCGCTTTGGCATTAATCAAACGCAACGTGCGCTGGGTTTTACTCCTTCCAGTTGCCTGCTCAAATTGTTGACTCATTTCCAGGTAGCTACACGTTCACCAGCCTCTTGACAGCAGTGAGGTGGGAGACAGGTCCCCAAAGGCATAATTTGAAGAGGGTGTATTTTACAGAGCTGTCAAGAAGTTCTTCATTTGGGCTGCTGAGCCTTTATTACTAGTGACGTCTTGTAAGACAGAGAGGACCCAACTTGCATCTTGGATTCCAGGGTGAGTTTGCAAGACTGAGAGAAGAAAAAACCCTCAACAAACCAACAAAAAAAGCCCTTCTCTTCAAGCTTATCTGAGATGCTACTTGCCAAGTGAGATAAACGTGGGCCCTTGCAATCTGATTATCACAGTCGTTTCACAGGCTTGATACCATCTTTAATCCAAGGGCCACTATGAAATTAAACTGGCTGATCTGTTCGGATAGAGGCAAGGGTTGAATAGCTGAAGGATGAAAAGGAAGGGTGTAAGAGGGGAAGATGAAGGAATTTCATTTCATTGCTTGGTTTATACAAAGTCAGCCTGAATATTCACTGTGGGTGGCAAAGTTTGGAAGAAATAGTGATGGGGGGAAGAAATACAGCAACAGGAAATCTTCATTTGGCAAGATGAGTTTGATCACACATATACTCCTTACATCTAATGCTTGCTCACATGCAAATGTTGGATGGTACTTGCTTTTAGTATGCAGGTGGAATTTGCTCTCTGCTCCAAAATGAGAAAGGAAGAAACAGAGGTGGAGTTTAAAAGTATTTCCTTGGGTTTAGAGCATTCTCCAGCTGCACAAAGTGGATAAGATGCACTTCTGAATTGCAAAATGAGTCCTGAAGAGTAGTAGGTGCCTTTTACCCCAACCTGTAAAGGTCTCCATGAAAACTATGTGGTCCTGCAGGAAATAAAGTATCAGCAGAGCCACATGGCCTTATCCAGAAGAAAGTGCTCAGAAAGGGGAGAGAAGGATGAAGCTGCATCTGAACATGGGCTTGAGATTTCCATTTACAACAGTCACAGGAGGCATCTCATGAAGGAGCCAGTTTTCCACAATGCAAGACTTATCCTCCTAAATAATTCCCTCCCCATCACAGTCCCTAAGATAAAACTTCCCCAAACTGTTGCATACTTTTTACCCTCAAAATCATTTTTCCTCAAATAGAGGATGAAAGGGAGGAATTTCAATCCATGTTGTTTGATTTTTCTACAAGTGACAAACTAACTCCACCGGTTTAGTGGGTTTAGTCAGGTTTGCACTGATGTCAGTGAGATGAGAGGTTGGTCTTGGTGACACAGAACTGGCAGAGTAGTCCTCAAATAGTCACTGTCACCGTGGGCATCTGGTTCGTTTCTGGTTCTGTTTAACTTCCACCTCAGCAGCACCAGCTCCACAAAACCAGAAGCAGCAGGGTTCTGATGGAGAGGTGCATTGGGCTGTAAGGCTTTCATGAAGGGAGATGGGGTTTTGTCATCCCATCTTTGAAGAGGCAGTGCAGCAGTCAAGTATTCAAGCTTGGCTTGTGTCGGCTTTTACAAATGGAGCGATGTGAAGAGTTAGAAATGGAGGGAGCTTTTAATCTCTGAGCGAGCTACAAATGGAAGGTGAACCTCATTAACTTGGACACTTTGTGCGTGCAAAAAGAGAAGCATTCCACCTATTGAGAAGCTCTTAATAGGTGTTGCTTTTTTGCTAAATTATCATATTAGCCAGCAGATAATTAACAAGCATTTTCTTAATGTGATGCTCTACTGATAAAATCTCATTGTCTATAAATCATCAAGCCACTACTCAAAAAGAAGGGCTTTTTAATCCTGCTGGGCATCATGGGCACAAAATACAGGACAATTTGAATTTTTGGGGAACTTGAAGGGAAAGACAAGAATCTCACATCTGTTGGGGGCATGCGTGAGGTGCCTTAAGGCAAATGAAGCACTTAGGGCTGGTTTTAAACCACTTTAGAGTACTTGTGGCCAGTGATATGTCATTATTGAAATGGCTTCCTTGGAGGTACTGTGGCAGAAGGTTAAGAGCAAATGACAGATCCAAGCAATACTTTAGAGGAGATGGGGTCGGGGGGGAGTTCCTCTAAGAAGAAAAAGAACCATAGAATCATAGAATGGTTTGGGTTGGAAAGGACCTTAAGATCATCCAGTTCCAACCCCCTGCCATAGGCAGGGATGCCTCACACTAAACCATGTCACCCAAGGCTCTGTCCAGCCTGGCCTTGAACACTGCCTGGAAAGGAAAGTGAGCCAAGATTAAAGTTTTAAGGTACCTTTTGAAAGTAGCATGGGGTCCTTAATGACTACATGATGTCCATAGGATCAGCTAGGTTGGAAAAGGCCATTTGGGACTTTTCACTGTCAGAAAGATGCCTGCTCCAGCATTATGGTGGTGTGTTGGCTCCAAGAGCAGAGAGCTGCTAATGCAGCCATCACTGCATGGCTCAGACAGCAAAGCTTGGGGAGTCCCCATAGCACCAATCCCTACATCTGTGGCCACAACCACTCATTATACATCATGCCAGAAGATATTGCAGGTGGCTCACCAGTAAACCCAGCGCTGGCAGACAGGCTGGAATTAGAAGTGTGCTGGTCCCATTTATACCTGAAGGAGCTCCCGCACTCTGCAGCTCAATGGTGCATTTCATTTGAGTTTCTACCGATTTCTACTCCATGTAGCCATCAAAATAGCATTTAAGAGTGCTCTATGTTAATTCTAGCCCCATCTCTACGTTTCTTGCATGAAGTGACTTAGGAAAACTGTGGTTAAACCAGAAGTTGACCTGTAGTTTCCCAAGTCCTTCATGTGATTCCCAGCCTATCAGGACAATGTCTACACAAGAGCATGGTTTTCACTTCTGGCTACATGAGGAGAGGTGGACAGAGGTACCTCTGAGTTCCTGATACCCAACACACTCCCCTTTTCTGGGGTGTTTGATGGGGTATTTGACAAACCTTCCCTCCCAAGCATAACTGACTTGTGACTCATTTCCACCCAAGTGCATCCTCCCAGCTCTCATCCTCCCAGCTCTTACCTGGTGTTTCCTCACTGGAAAAGATCCCTAATTCAGTCTTTCCTACAGACACACCTGATGCCAGCTCAGAGCAGATCAGTAAAGCCAGGGATGGATGGGATTTTGATTAACCTGCTCTAGTGGAAGGTGTCCCTGCCCATGGCAGGGGTTGGAACTGAATGAGCTTTAAGGCCCCTTCTAACCCAAACCATTCCATGGTTCTATGAATGTCTTTGCTCTTTCTGCAGAACAACGATGGGGTCATTGGCAGCAGTTTCTGAGGTGTCCTCACAGCTTCTCAGTTGTACCCCTTGAACTGCCAAATTGCTTTCAGCCTGTTCTCATGGTTCTACTATTTCACATCTCTGCCTTTCACATCATCTTTGCCCTCTCTGTCTGCAGAGGAACTGGGGCAAGGGAAGATGTTGCAGGGAAGAGAGGTGGCAAAGGATGAGCTGAGACGAGTCCAAGGCTCTTCTTGGTGCTCCCTGTCCACATTTCCCTGACACCTGCAAACTGCTCTGGCTCCAAGTGACACAGCAGCAGCTTTCTTCTTGGCATCCAGCCACTGTGACCGCTTGCTGCTGGCGCTGTAGGCTCAGTGCCAGCTGGCCTGGGTCAGGGGATGTTGTGCATGGATCAGAAAGTGAGACCAGCTCAGAAGCAAAGAGAAGAGGAAAAGAGCAAAACAGAGAGAAAACCTTCAAGGCCAAACTGTTCCAGGGGTCTGGGCGTTAAGATATTAATCCTTCATTTCTGGTTGATAATCCATAGCTATGCAGAAAGTCCAGCTGCCCTCGTGAATACTCATGAGGCTGTGGGCATGGAAACAAACCTCAGATCTTTTTGCTCATGTGGAAAGCCAACTACTGCTTGAATGAAATGAGACTCCCTTCCGATGGTCCACGATGTCAAAACTGTGATGCATCCATTGCTCAGCAGCTCTCAGCCCATCTGGCAAACAAGCATGAACCCGTGCCTCTGAGGACTCCAGAAAATTAACTTAGTTCATGGAATCATAGAATCATGGCATGGTTTGGGTTAGAAAGGACCTTACAGACCATCTAGTTCCACACCCCTGCTACTAGACTAGGTTGCTCCAAGCCCCTGTGTCCAACCTGGCCTTGAACACTGCCAGGGATGGGGCAGCCACAGCTTCTCTGTGCATCCTTCACAGTGCCATACCAGTACCCATTATGTGTCCACATCCTTAAGATATATAACCCACCCTTACATGGTCAGAAAAGAGTATGATGAATACCCTGATGTTCCAGCTGCTTTCCATCCTTCCACATTTGATGCATGGAGAGGAGAGGCAGAGTCCCAGTGCACCAAACACCCAAAAGTCTCTAACAGTTCACTGTGAGATGCATCCTAAAAGGGAAATGCTGGAGAACCCCCAGGCACAGAGAAGCCTGGATAGACATTGGTGAAGCAGAGCTTAGCTCCTGCAGGCTGGAGATGTGAGAGGTGAAAGGCTGGTTTCACAGCAGGACTTTTACACAAGGAGGTTGGCAAGGGATGGTTTGTCTTGTGCCCCAGTCCTGGTACCACTGTGCTCTGGGTCAGCACAGAGTGAGTGGGTGCTGCTCTGCCTCTTCCCAGCTCCCATAATAAAAGGAGGGACAGAGCTGAAGACACAGCACGAGGATCAGAGTGAAAAATCACTCAGATCACTGGATCAGAGTGAAAAATAAGGGGGGGGGAGGATGGAAATAACGCTCTCAGCATGATAACATGTGTTGGGAGGGCACCGGGACCCAAGCACTTGTGACATGCGCTTGGCACTTGCTTTTATATCCAGCAACAGAAGGACTTGTTAGAGGCAAATAAAGACCACTGGGAGCCTTCATCCAGAGCTCAAACAGTGAGTGGAAACTCTTCTATTAACCCTCCCTCCCTGCCAGCTCCTCTCCTTTTCCTCGTTATTCTACCTCCAGGTCACAGCCAGCATCTCAACTGGAATTACCTCCGGCTGCTGCTGAACAAGCTCTGACCTCTGCTGCAGAGATTCTAGGGGCAGAGTGTCCTGGTTGATCAGTGTGAGCCAATACACCCCTGGCCTGCTTCTCCCTCCAGCCAGCAACGTGATGGGGTGAGGGGGGGGAGCTTGTTACAGCAAATCTACTCCATGATTTATGGGAAGGGAAAATCCATTTGGAATTTAAAACCGCTATTAGCTCCTTTCAGCGTGCATGTGCCTGCATGTGTATAAAATATATATATATAATATAAACCCTTATAAAAAATAAAACATCATAAAGAGGGGAGGGGGAAGAGTGTTTGCAAGCCTTGCAGGCACAAAGCACTGGAAATGTGCAGCAAGCTTTATAATTACCATAGCATTTGGGCACAAAAGCTCTGAATTGAATCGCTTAGCATCCCTTCCTGTCTCCCCGCACTCTTCCTTGCATCACAAAGCTCTGCAGCACCATTTGAAGTTTCAAAAGGCACATTTTTGTGAATGAGATAATCAGCTCCGACTAATCGGCCACGTGTCCCAGTGTGTAATCCATACACCTTCCAAGGAAGGGAACAAAGCCATGTCCAGCTAATCCCCTTGGGTCGTGCCTTGAAGTGCATCGCATAGGCCCTATGGCAGGAGAGGAAGCAGGAAGGATTATGCTGTCAAGAGCAGACCTGTGTCTGTGCTCTTACATCAACCAGGACCTCATTATGCATAATTCCAGGTAATGAACTCCAGGAGGGATGCTGTGCAGCAGCGAGCCATTTGTCACACTCTGGGCCCTATAGTGGTGGTACAAACATGACCCTATTGACCAGCAATGCAGAATCCATGTGGGAAAGCACTCACTGCTGCAAGCGTCAGAGCCCTGTGCCCCGCAGATGGGACAGCCTGGGAGGTACATCTCATCCATGAGATTGACATCTCCATCACTTGAGAAAAGGTCTTAGCTATCACTTTGTATGCTGGCTCGGAGGTGAAATCACTTTCCAGCCCATAAAGGGTGCCAGGCAGCTACACTGAAAGTTGCAGAACTAGGGGAGAAGGAAAGACAGGGCCACCGAGGCTGTATCCTTGTGCTTGAAGTACCCAAGAGGAAGAGGAACTTTACAGGGGTCTGGGTTGCTCATGCATTTCACATACAGAACCACTGCATCAAACAGCAAAACCCATGAGCAATCTCAGGAGCTCTTAAATCCCCTATTTCCTCATTGCTATGGAAGAAGTGTAGACTGCTTGGGGAAAGGTGAGCAGGAGCATGGGTGCACTTGTGTGTGTGTGTGGTTGGCAAAGAGCACATTTCTGACCCAGTGTCCCATGCCACATCATCTGCAGGGGTAAATTTGCTGGTAAAAGCAGACTCAGAGCTGCCTCGCTGAAGCAAACACTCAGGAGTGGTGAACATCCACCCTAGGGATCTAAACTTGCTCTGCTGTTAATAAACTGCACCTCAAAAGGGCAAAAAGCTTCATTCTCTGTTCTTCAAAATCCACCCTGAAAAGAGAAGCTGTTCCTGTTGCACTGCAGTGAAAACAACCCAGCCAAACAGCTTTGGAGACCCCTACTCCCTCCAGACAGAGGAATCTCTCTCCCTGAGATGCTCACAGCCATACACGGATGACTCTCCATGACTCTCCAAAGGGAGCCATCAGTCTCTTCCAAATGCTCCCCAGCAGTCAGCAGTGATTGATAGGCAATGTAATAATCCCTTTTATTGGGTCAATACATCAGCTTGAAAACAGAAGCTATTCCTTTCTTTAGGTGATGGCCAGAGAGTGACCGATGTGAGCGTGCAGGCTGGTATATTATAGCTGTTAGGCTGGCCCGCCTGGCAGGATGGTGTATTTACCTCTCTTGGTTTGTCTCTTGATGCTTTATTGCATTTCCTGTTTTGTGAGCAGCCTTAATAAAGCATCTTTCTGAAGGGCTCTCTGCTGCCTAGTAAATATCCTCCCTCACCCGCCAGCGTAGATAGGGATCAATCAATCAGAGGAAGTCCCTTGGGATGCCATGGTGCATCAGTCAAGGTGAGGGACCAGACAGGCAGGTGACAGCAGAAGGATTGCAATGTTTCTGCTAGGAATGATCCCCTTCCCTCCTGATGCACAGCAAAGAAATAGAAACAAGAGGATGGGAGAGCCCTCCAAAGATGGGAAAGTTTTCCTCTCTTATCCTCAGCAGCCTGGAGGGAAACAGGGATCCCTGGAATCAGCCACATGGGTGGCTTGGTGCAAAGAGCATTAACACAGCAGAATGCCTTGGGATATGCTCCAAACAGACATTAAGATCCAACCAGGGATTGAGGAATACCACACATGCAAAGACTTGGGAACCTTTCTGTTGGCATATGGGTCAGGACCAAGGTGTAATAATCTCCGTGGGCAATGTTTGATGGTGCCTTGTTGGCTTTGTGCTGCTCAGGGACCATGTGAAACATCTTTTCTAGGTGATGAGCCAAAGGACGGCACCAGCTTGGTGGGTGCAGAAGCTGCCTGTTGTGAATCCAGCCTGGGTCTGCTGAGTGTCAGACAGGGCATCTCTCCTCATGGATAGAGTTTCACTACTGATAAAGCCTTGACAATGTTTTATCGCTCCCTGTGCTTCCCAGCTTTTCAAGCATCTCTCGTATTAACTCTTTGATGCCTTTCAGAAAGCAAAGAAAAGATCCAAAATATTAATTTATTGCTCTATTATTAACACATTAAAATGTCAATATCTGCCTTTGGTGGACTGCAGTGCCAGATGGGAGAGTGGAAGCTCTCATGGAAGGAAGCTGCAACCATAACTAACAATGACCTTTTAATTGGTCCATTACAAGGTCGGAGCCTGGCCACCACACTGGGAGAGTTCACTAAGCAGTTAATCCATTTAGCAGAGTCCGGATCTTTGGAGAGGATGTAAGTGGTGTGGCTGTTGTATAAACTGCATTTGAGAGTCATTAAAGGGTTGCTTTCTGCAGGAAGAGTCACATTTTAACAGCATTAGCTCCCGGCTCCACCAGGCAAGCCCTTGTGAATTATCCTACACCGAAGCTCCAGCTATAGATTTCACCTTATAGTTTCATGTGTATAACAAACAACAGCTCTCAGACATCCTAGAAGAGGGTTTCTGATGCAACTGGCATGTGGGAGCAGACAGCACATCCAGACTTGGGAGTGAATTAAACCCAAGCTCTCTGCAGATGGCTCCCCTCCAGCTGGATGGAGGACAAGAGCCTGTGCATAGGGTAGGGTATTCACAGGCTGTGTTTCATTACTTGGCTCCTTGCATGCTGATCAACATCAGCAACAGTCTGCAAGTGTGCATCCAACACGTGCTTCCACCTTTAGTTGTGGACAGTACAGGTAGCTCTTTGGCCAACTGGTCCATGCTCCTCCATCACCACATCTGTGAACAAGCTGAGCTGTTTCTGTGCTGGTACCAACACTCGAAAGGCTTGTTGTAAGGGGGAAGTGTCACTGTTTAGTTATAGAAACCTGCCAAATTCTGTCCTCTAACATGGAGTTCATATGTGGCATAAAACAATGACAAATTCAGAAAGATGTGGGATTAGGTCGGGGAAGGAGATGAGGCTGCATCTCATGAATGACAGGGTGATGAGCACCCTGTTCTCCTGTCCTGCATGGGGGGGATGATTATCATGGCAGGAATAAGAGGGTCCATTCATTAATACATATGTGGTTTAAGGCCCTTCAGTGGTTAAATTGTAGTTAAGCCTATGCAGGAAACAAATGCTAAAGTCTGAGGGCATGATTTGGAGCTCCCAGTTGTTCACTGTATGGTAAGTCAATGGCTCCAAGGGACTTAAAAGGCCACATGGCTACAGGCAGGCTCTGGACATAGGCTTGTAAATCTGGCCTTCAAGACCCCCAACAAAGTCCTTTATGCATGTAGCATGTCAAGATGGTAAAAAAACAGTGTGAAGACCAGCAAGCAGCACTTCACCACTGCACAGGATAACTAAGGAGATGCTACAGAGAGAGAACCTGAGTTAAACCTCAAAGCCAATGGAACTAGTTCTGCTTCCTTCCCCTGTCTGCCCTATCTACCTTTCCCTCTGGTGTAACTACACCAGGCTGCTGTCCCCTTCATCTTCCAAAAATGATTATAGCTAGTAGCAGGGAACCCTTTAAACTCCATGGCCAATGCTGGCATATACTCAAAGACCCCCGAGTTATCAAAGAAGGATAAAGATGCATGGTAGTGCTGGACCAGCAAGGACAATTAGACCACAGGGTGCCTCCATCAGGCTGCAACGTGGCAAACCGCTGCAAGCTCTTTCCTGAAAATGATAGGAATCATGGTGTAGGGGATGAAAGGGGTGAAAGCTCATGCTAGGGAGATGCATGGCCAGTGGGATGCAGGGATGCACCCACTGCTCGTGTGTTGCGAGGTTATACCAGGGTTACAAGGCAGACTTGAGCTGCCCATCGCTTCTCCTGGCAAGCATGGAAGTGGGATAAACTGCCCCATTGATAGAGCTGTAACTTGCCCAGTCTCCATCCGTTCATCCTTGCACACTCCTATCTCTCTAAGTTTCTTTTCCCCAAAGGAGCTAATCATCGCGCTGCCACGACCTCCCACCCCGGACCTCATCTGTATGGCAAACCCAACTTTCATGCTCAGCAGCAGCCCAGATTAGTGCCTTGTAAATAGAAGCATCTTTGTGCCCAAGCACTGACCTTTGACTCAGCTCCTGACCCCAGCAGATTTGATGTGTCTGGCTATTTGTCTTGCTGCTTACTGGGAGGAAGAATAGGAGAGGGAAAGCGGCACACGACCGGGAGCTGAATGGAGCAGGGCTCTATTCTTGGCTCCATCTCAGACTTCCTCCCTGACCCTCAGCAATGACTTACTCTGTCTATTCCTGGGTTGCACAGGGTCATACTCTTCTGTGGTGGGTACCCACTGGAAGTGATTGTAGCAGTGAGAGGATCAAAGGCTGTTGGATGTAATTTGGCTGGAGCCTGTATTGCTGCACTGGAGCCTAAAATTGACTTTGCAGAACCTCAGATGGCCAGGGACTGGGAGGGAAGAGTGCAGTTTACTGCCATGGCTTCATCATCATCACACCACAGCTCTCCAGAGCACAGCCTCCTCCTCCCCCTTGCAGGTTAAATCCAGACCCCACATCTGCACCTCCCTCCTCGTCACTGGGGACACTGGTCTTACTGCCATCCCTCCATCGATTGCTCCTGTACACCTGAGTCCTGCCATCATCTCTGCATATCTCTACCACTTCTCACCCTTTGGTTGGTCTCATTCTTTCCCTGTTCCCTTTCCTTTCCTCTCTTCTCCTCTGAGGATTAAGGAACAAATTTAGTTGATTCCTAAAGAGATACCAAGTCCAAATTATTCTCCATTCCTGCCCTCTCCACATCTTGGCTGTCCCAGAGACTTGGATTCCTCCCCTTATCCCAGTCTCTGCAGGAGCCTTCTCTTACAGAAAGTCAAGGTACAGCTTTACCATTGCAATCAATGTTTCCAGTATGACTAATTGTGTCTCTTGGAAGAGGGACAAGTTAAATAATCCATTAAAATGGGGGGAATGGGAGGGATTTGAGAACTATAGAGGAAAATGCTGGTGCAACTGTGCGATGGGAAACTCATATAGTTGACTCATACTGGAGCAAGGCTCAGTGGGAGGATTTCTACTCCCTATAGCCATGCCAATGCTGACCTCTCCAGTTCATGGACCACAAAGAAATGATGCCATTCTGGGCTGGATTTGTGATGGTGAGCATCAGGGAATACACTGGTGTGAAACCTCCATCCGAGAGGTCTGTGCAGACCTTCAAGCAACACACAAATAATATCACCCGGATACCAGCTCCAAGCCCATTACCTAAAGAGATTTGCTGGTTCTACTCCCATACCATTAGGGCAGGAAGGATAATGAACTGCTTTTAAGACATGGGGCTGCCAGTTGCTTCATCATCAGCCTCATATCACCCACAACTCTATTTCAGACCATTCAGTGGCAGAAAGAACAAGGGAGGACAAAGCTGAGCATATTCCCAGCTGGGGTGGATGCGCTATCCCCCAGGCTGGATGTAGGTAATGGTCTGATTCCACTCTTAACACCACAAAGGTCAATGCCCGAATTCTTAGAACTCATTTAAAAGTCCAGATACAAGATTAATTTGACCTTAATTGCTTTCAGCACTAATGAAGTACATACACTTGGCTTTGCTTAATCAGTGAAACTTCCAATGGCATTAAAATGTCTAAGAATACAAATCCCTGGAGATTTAAAAGCAAATAGTTAAAATCAACTTAGATCCAATTATCATATAAATCACTAATGACCTGGGTAAATTGGAAGCTCTTTGGCTCAGCCTCCAGGGAAGCATAAACCAAATACAAATGTACATGTTACCTGGATTAATACCCAGGCTCAGGGGACTTCACTGCAAATATTCCAATCGGATTTTTTTCCAGTGACATTGTTACTCATTGCAAACCACCAATATTCCAAAACAAACCGTTTCCACAGGAAGGTTTTGATGGAACTTCCCAGCAGGAACATTCATATCTCTGTGTTCAGCATCCAAAAGATCTGTTCACTCAAGAATAGGCAATTATTCATTGCTGGGCACATTCCTGCTGAATACTTTAAGTGGAGGGCAATTAGTTCTTTCCGGTCCCATCTTGCTGTGATCTGCTTTTCATCTCGCTCATGGTCACAGCCTGATGTTCCATTTATAAAAAGAGAGAAGGAAAGAAAGAGAAGGTGATTAAAGGTTTTGGTTTTGGTCTACTGAAAACAAAACCTTGCAGATGTTTGCTACATGCCCCCAGATGATCAGATCAGGTTTGCTGAATGAATTAATGAAAATAGAATCATGGAATCACGGAGTGGTTTAGGTTGGAAAGGACCTTAAAGCTCATTCAGTTCCAATGGGCAGGGACACCTTCCACTAGAGCAGGTTGCTCCAAGCCCCTGGGTCCAACCTGGCCTTGAACACTGCCAGGGATGGGGCAGCCACAGCTTCTCTGGCCATTTTGGGGAACATCTGCTGCCTGAACTTTCCATATGGCCAAGCCTGGCCAGTTCTCTCTCTACCAATTCTACATTCATGTATCTGGTGTCTCCCAATCCAGCAAGGTTTTACACTGACCCTTGCTGCTGCTTATGCCGTGGCATGGCATTTACACTGTGGCACCCCCCTCAATGGTGCTTATTTGGCACAGAGGTCTCATTTTGCTGGGGTTTAATGGAATTGGCCAGCAAATATTTATGTGGGGTCTGGGGAGGCTGTTTCTTGAGCGAGCTCGAATGGAGGAGATGCAACACACAGAGCTGGGGGGGCCCATGGTGATGCTCTGTCCTGGACAGCAGCTCCTGCAGCTCGCTCCCCAAAGCAGCATGAGCAGAGCCACAACCACTTACGTGTTTCTCAGGGGAATGTGTGATTTCCTATGGTTGAGGTTTCCTAGCCCTGTCTCTTTTCATTTCGCAGTCCTTAAATCCTTTGACAGCTTTTGTGGCTTCACAGCAGTGAAGCTGTCAGGCAGGTAAACCACGGGGTGAGCCCTCCATCTGCAGACCTTGCTGGGGCTGCGTTTGGAACTGTGTCTGTGCCATGGGATGGGTTGGGATGGGATGATCCTGTGCTGGTGGGGGGGCTCACACAGGCTGCTTGAGAAGGGGATGGGTCTTTGTCTCCCCCACCATCACCTGCAGGGTTTGGATACCTCCATCCCTCTCACCATTCCCAAGCTGCCGGATCCCAGCGGCCTGGAGCGGGTGCCAGTGCCCCCAGCCTGACCCGGCAAGGCAGGGAGGAGAGGCTTTAAAAATACATTCCCCATGCAAAACCAGGACAGAAATAGCCCTGCCAGGGCTCGGAGGTTTCATTTGACTGCAGGGGCGCATCCCAGGCTGTCAGCAAGCAGAGGGGTTCGCAGGCAGCTCCCTCCTTTCCCATAGAGAAATAAATAGTGTGGAACCAGCCACCGTGGTTCCCCAAACCCAACATCTGCATTTTGCTGTCCCCCAGCACCAGCTGGAGGGGGTCACATATTTGCTAAGCTCCAGCTTCATTTTTGCCTGATGAACTAAGCTCTGAAGCCAAAAGCAGCCCCATTGGAGGTATATATTTAAGCAGAGGGTGTTGGACCCTTCCTGGGGGTTTATGGGGCTGCAGATGCTGGAAGGGGCAGTTGTGCCTTTCTTCCTGCTTCTCCCCAACTGGTGTGGATGACTTCTTGTCCCTCTCCTGTTTTCTCTGCATGAGGTTTCTTCTGCAAGACCTGAGTTTCCTGCTGGTTTGCGCAGTGGTTTGGTTTGTAAGCCCTGTGTCTGGAGCTGTACCCCACGGGCATCTTCAGGCTGATGCAGAAGGTGCTCCTCAGATGGGTGAGCTGTAGAGGAGGTTGGTGCCCAGTGCCAGGCTCACACCTCTTTTGGGGCTCTAATTACCACCATGCCTGCTAGAGGCTATGTGCAGAGTGGCTGCCCCAACCTGCTCTGTCTGGGAAGCACAAAGTCAGGCTTAGGAGAAGGTGTGGACAGGTAGGTGCAGTGCTCAGGGAGGTCCCTAGGGCAGTGGTGCCCTCAGGTCAGTGGTCTGGAGGCACCAGCCAGAGCCCAGCTCAAGCCATTCACGTGTGAGCACTGCTCGGAGCAGTGGGTTTATTTTTAGACCTGTGAGCACTTGCTCCGTCCCCTACAAAACCATCTGCTGGTTCATTGGCTTTGAGTCAACAAACACCCCCCCCCCCCCCAGTTTTCTATTTTTTGGCCACAAACTGGGATGTTTTTCATACTCATCCTCTGCCTTCATGCCCTTTCCCCATTCTCCCACAAGCGTTTTGGGCTGGGTCTGATCCTTCCCTTGGCTTCCTGCTTCAGTCCGGGCAGAGCACTGGGGTGCTGGGAGGGGGCACGTTCTGACACAACCCACGGATGCTCCCAAGGGTGCCCAAGCCCCTTTGTGGGATATCAGATGCTCACCTGGCTTAAGATGAAAACTGGAGCTTAATTGTGTTGTGTTACTAATTAGCAGTGGACATGGTGGCTCTGCTGGTTGAAACTCCACTTGAGAAACACGCTTGATGAGGACTGGCTCAGCTGATCTGTTTGTAAATGTGGGTCCCAACACAAAAAGAAGGGTTGAAAAGCAAATTTAGGTGTCCTGAGACTAAAGAACATGTGCTCCGCATGTACAGAGCGGCTTTCCAAGGGCTGTGCCTGCAAAATCCCCCCCCTCCAAACCCCAGGGTTTGGGGTTAGCCACAGGCAACTGTCTCCTTCCCAGCATTGTTCCCTGTTGAGTACCTGGTTTGGCAGCACACAGCACATCTCTCTGGCTGGGCTTTACCTGGTTTAATCTCACAGGTTTAATCCAGTGCAGGATTTCATCCCAGTGGAAGGGGATGTGGCAAAGGCAGGGCTTGAAGCACACGCAGCAGATGAGCACCAGATTTCCAGCTCTTGTTGGGTTTTATTTTGCAGCTGGGTCCAAACCACAAAACAACCACATGGAAAAGTTCATCTCAGGCTTGCTGAGAGAGGTAATCATTTCACAGGGGGTCACAGCATTTGGAAGAAGCCCAGGAGAAGATATTGGGATGTTTGTTCTTTGAGCCCAGAGCTTTGCTGGTGCTTGGGTTTAGCTACGTGTGGCTTGTTCATTGCCAGCCCTGCTGTGAGTGTCACTTTGCAATTATCTCTGATCTTTTGAGATTTAACGAGACCTCTGAGGTTTCAGATTAATATATCTGAAAGGGGCCAACAAGAGAGGTTCTGCAACAGTGGCGGGAGGAGAAGGAAGAGGTGGTGTCCACCAAGTTGTTTTCTGGAGCTGTGAGCCCAGAGCTCTTGGCCCAGACTCCAGCTATAGGAAGTGGAATGGAAAAAAATCCAGTTATTTCCTTAGGTTTTTGTAACAACTCAGGACCAACACTGATGTTTTGCTGAAATACATGAGCGATGTGGGGGTTTTGCAGCTACCTAAACTCTGGTAAATGTTTGCTGGGACATTTCAGGACATCAATCCCAGGGCAATCAAGAGGATCTGGGATGCCTGGAAAAGCCTTCTCTCCAATCACTTCCTCACCACTGCTCTCCAGATGTTACCTGTGAGGAGGCAACTTAAGGTTCCTTGAAGTTATGTCTTCTGGCAGGCAATCAGTGCTCCTCTTGGCAGCGAAGGGCGTCCATCGACGCAGGTCGTTGAGCAAGATGAACACCATGTCAGATGGTGCCTCCTTGCAGCAGAAGACATCTTTGCACACAGAAGGCAGTGTGCACACATGTTGCAAGGATAAAGTTTGGATGGCTTGTGGTGGTGTCACTTGTATGATGCACAGGCTGAGGAGGCATGGGAAGATGGACAGAACCCCCTGCTCTATGTCTAGGCAGCACCTAAAAACCAAACAGGGCTTTGGAGATACCGCACGGCTCCAGTGGGATGTTCCCAGAGAGCCACTGCATTCCCGCAGCTCCTGATGCCATTTTATTAAAGGAAGTGCTGAGAGCACATGAGAAAGGAGCTCTGGGAGGCAGCTCAGCCTCGATATAGTCAGGTTTTGGAGCTCAGTTATTCAGCAGCTCCTTACGGCCTTCACAAATGGATGCTGCTAAGTGCAGAGACGTGACTGCTCCAGAGCTCAGTTATTTACAGCTCACTGCAGCTGACTTACACCATCTCCATCAGCAGGGCTGAGGGGGGAAAGAAAACCTTCTGGAATGAGACCCAGGAGATAGATACAAAAATCCCTCCCTGCTTTCCCCCCACCCCACCCCTGTTGTTACAAACCCGGAGCCCATCCCAGCCTGCTGTGTTGATGAATGTGGGTTTGGGGAAAGTTCAGGAGCCAGCACGGAAATATCTGTGTGTTTAGTGGGGACCGTGTGAAGATGTGGCAGGAGGTTCTCCTCTCTTTGACCTAAAAATGTGCATTTAAAGCTAAAGCCAGTTCTCCCTGGCCAGCTGAAAACAAGAACTGTGCTCACTGTGCCCAGCTCGGTCCTCACAGTGTTTAGAGCTCTGTGGAGCCTTACTCCTCTTGGATACTCTTTGCTCCTGATGTATAAAACAAAAGAACACTTCACAATATTTAAAGTCTAATGGCCTTCTGAAATGTCTTGGTCACTGGCTGATGGATCTGGTTTCCCCAGGGAAGAGGGGTTGCAGACAGACCCCATGTGTAGGTATGGGAGAGGGATCTTCCAGGAGCACGCTCTCTGCACTCTCCATGGGGTTACCAAGCCAAGCTTTGTCTGTCACCATCTGAAGAAGGCACGTCCTCATATGGAGAAGGCAGAGCTCCTGGAGAACATTACCCATGGGGGAAAGAGATGGTGATGTGCCTTGGAAGGACCTTCAGAGCTGAGACAAGAGGCAGGAACGAGTTTCATGCTTGGGGATAACAAAGCTCATGTGCTAGTTCTCTCCTGGTTGCCTACACCTGCACGTCGAACCCAGCAATGTCTTTTGAGCTTCCTGGAATGACAAGTGCTTAATGCTCCCTGGGGTTTTGTTTTCACTTGGGTTGGGTTGGGTTTTGGGTTTTTCTTCTGTTCTTGTTATTATGCTGACTACCAGATACATGTGGCTTTGCAGGCATCACAGCCAGTTTGTGGTTCTCAGTTACTTCATCCCCATGATTTATTTAGTGTTTCTTCTCTCTCCAACCAAGATGGAGCTGCCTGTTAAGGTGTTTTCCTCTGGGTCTGTTCTGCAGGAGCAGCTGTGTGGTCGTCGGGAAATGTTTGGGCATCTCCAAGGACAGTTGTTTTTGTGGTGTACAAGTGATGACTTGTCTCTAGGCCCATCCATGCTAACTGGGAGTGGGGAGGAGTGAAGCCAGGCGAAGGGCAGCTTGGCCATGCTCTGTTGACTCCTGCTTCACTTTCCTCTTAAAGTGGCTTTGTCCTCCTCCATTTGTCTCTGCACTTCATGTGTCTCGCTCGTTTCTGCCTGGCTCCATTTCCTCCTTTGCTCCTCCATCCCCTTGTCAGCTCCTCTGGCTGGTTTGTGATCTGTTTTCCTTCCTTCCCCTCCTCTCTTCCCTCATGCAGCTCTCTCCTGCTCCCCACTGAAAACATTTGCTGGAGGCAGTTTCTCTGCAAGCTGTTTAGCTGTATGATGGGCATAATGTTTGCAGGGCACTTGTCCTTCCAGTGCAGGGTCTTCACTAAGGGGTGACCCCTTGGGGTGGCACCTGAACCTCCCTTAGATGCTGGTGTTCCCTCAGCCATGTCACTTGTTCACTTGATTCATCCAGATTTGAAGGGATGGGAAGAGGAGAAAAGCCTCCCAGCCATCAATTGTCCTTGAGCCTGCCTGGACTGAGGTTTGCAGCCCATCTCTCAAGTAAAATGATTGAACATTGTACCTTCCTCTTCCTCCTGCTCCTCTTCCTCCCTTGGTGCTTTGCTTCAGCATCCCAAACCTTCCCATTTCAGAGCAGAGCTTGTCTGTGGTTGGACTTGATGATCTTAAAGGTGCTTTCCACCCTAGCTGATTCTCTTATTCTCTGGCTGAGGTCATATTATGCAGGTGCCGTAGGGTGAGCCCCTGGGTAGCATCAGTTGGGGAGAGCTTTCAATTACCACAAATTCAGGTTTATTATTGCAACAGTGAGGGTTTAATGCTCCTCACCTCCCTTTCCTTGGCTTGATAACTCACGTTGTCTTATTTTGAGCTGGGCTGAAGTGGCTGCCATGGTGGGAGGCAGCATGGGAGCCCTGTAGCCATCCAGAAACCTCACCCAAGGGTCTGGGGACCCCTTGCCATCCAAATCCCCCAGGGGGTGCTGAGTTCCTGCCCGTTCCCATGGGATGCTGGTCCCTAAGCACTCCTACAATATATATGTGGGCTGCAGAGGGCGTGCTCAAGGAGGTCATCCCTGGGGCAGGATGACGTCCCATGGCTTTCATATGCAGACTGCTAAATAAATAGCTAAATTCCGTTTTGGTGAAAAATAAGATAAAAATAAAGCCCCATTATTTTGCACAAAGTTATTTATGTGTAGCAAAATACAGAACTGGTATGCGATGCCTGCCTACAATGTACTCCAGGAGCTGCAAAGGCACTAGCTGGTACTTTGGGACCAGGATATTATTTATAGCCAGGCTCAGTAAATCATTTCTCCTAAGGTTTATTTTCTTCCAGCCTGCGCCTGCTTCCCTTTGTAGCATTACTGCCCTTCTCCCTTTCGACTCACTAGCAGCATTGCACTAGTTGGGCACAAACTTGTAAAGAAGTACATCCACCACAGATGGATGTTTGTTTCCAAGTGTGGCATCACGCAGCTCATTTTTCAGGGGTCCTTTGCTCAGCAGCAGCAGCAGGGACCTGACTGGGAGCTGTGGGGTTATTCCCTAACATCCTCTTACTCTTTTTGTAAACCAAAAAACTGGAAATTTAGAGTCCCAATATGTGTGTCATGGGATCAGCAGAGAATAGATCTGCATCCTTACTTGTTTATGACTTACATGGTGTATTTTCAATAATTGATTTAAGTAGCGTCAAGCACTTGGGAGGGTAACGGCGGATGATGTTGCAGGGTCATAGTGATGTGAAAAGGGAAATAAACCCCCCAGAAGGAGGTTTTGAAGGAGCTGTTTGACGGGGGGGGAGATGTGATGTTCAGCTTTGCTTTGGCAGACACCCTCAGTGTGCAAAGCTGTGTGGGAGCCGCACGGTGGGGGGGCAGGAGCTAACCCCGCTTGCTCCTCGTCTGTCTTCCAGCCCATCACTTCATCGCGGCGACAGCGTGCCAGGAGGCAGACTACGGCTGGATGATCCAGCACTACTGCCTGAAGCAGTTCCAGCTCAGCATGGAGGGCATCGGGCAACGGCTCTGGTGTGACTGGGACGAGACTGTGGGGTAAGTAATCTCCCTCCTGTCCCACCTGCACCCATCTTTGATTTTGGGGTGTAAGGAGGTCAGTGGTGGGTTTTAATTTTGATATCCCTGCTCATTGCAGGGGGGTTGGAACTGGATGAGTTTTGAAGGTGCCTTCCAACCCAAACCAGTCTGGGATTCTCTGATTCTATCCTGTTTGCTTGTGGAGGGACCACAAGGTGAGCTTGGAGGGGAGAGCAGTGGACGTTGCCTACTTGGACTTCAGTGGGGCTTTTGGCACCGTCTGCCCTAAGATTCCCATGGACAAGCTGATGAAGTGTGGGCTGGATGAGCAGACAGCGAGGTGGGTTGGGAAATGGCTGAGCAGTGCAGGCCCAAAGGGAGGTGGTTGTTGGACAAAGTAATTGGAGGCCAGCAACCAGTGGTGTGTGTACTCAGAGGTCAATGCTACTGTGGGGAGTGGGTAACGCACCATTGAGTCATGCTGCTATCCAGAGGGATCTCAACAGGCTGGAGAAACGGGAACCTCACAAAGTTTAACGAGGGGAAGTGCAAAGTCCTGCACCTGGGGAGGATCAACCTCAGGCACCAGGACATGCTGGGGGGCTGTCCAGCTGGAAAGCAGCTCAGCAGAAAAGGCCCTGGGGGTCCCGGTGGGCACCAGGCTGAACGTGAGCCAGATACGTGTCCTTGTAGCACAGAAGGTGGATGGTGTCCGGGGCTGCATGAGCAGTGTTCCAAGCAGACCAAGGGAAGTGATCTTTCCCCTCTGCTCTGCGCTGGTGAGGCCACCCCTGGAGTGCTGGGTCCAGTCCTGGGCTCACCAGTGCAAGAGAGACAAGGACAGACTGGAGAGAGTCCAGTAAAGGACCACGAGGATGATGAAGGGTCTGGAGCATCTCTCCTGTGAGGAAAGGCTGAGGGAGCTGGGGCTGTTCCGCCTGGGAAGAGAAGGCTCCGGGGGATCTTATTAAGGTATATAAATATCTGAAGGGAGGGTGCAAAGAGGACAGAGCCAGGCTCTCCTTGGTGGTGGCCAGTGACAGGACCAGAGGCAATGGGCACAAACTGAAGCACAGGAGGTGCCCTCTGAACATCAGGAAACACTTTTTCACTGTGAGGGTGACTGAGCCCTGGCACACGTTGCCCAGTGAGGTTGTGGAGTCTCCGTCCTTGGAGATGTTTAAAAACCATCTGGACATGGTCATGAGCAACCAGCTCAAAATAAGGTGGCCCTGCTTGATCAGGGGCATTTGGAGAAAACAAGGAGGATCTCCAGATGTCCTGTCCAACCTCAGCCATTCTGTGATTAAATGGGCTCTCAAGGAGCCCACTCTAGCCTAGCAGTGTTTGGAAATCAGGATGGTGATCTCGCTCAGTGCAGTTATGTACATATGAAGAAACCACATACCCCAGTGATGGAGCTTCAATAGAAGACTGGAGATGCCTGCTATATGCTGGGTATCAATGTGTTAATAAGGCAGTAGATTAGGATCCCTCTCATGGCTCCATCACATCTCCTGGTGACTCACTGCTCGATGGACATGTTTTCCATGAGGTTTTCCTTTTTTTTTCAATCAGTACTCAGGTTCTCCAGACAATCCCTAACGGCTTAACTCAGCTTGAAAACCCCACAGCCCACTGAGATGCCTTCAAACCTCTCTGTGAGAAAATCCCAGGCCATCCCACTGGATCTGCTGGTTTGCCTGCTGCTTCCAGAAGTTGTGTGTTGATTTTTCTTAGCAACTAGAAGGAAAAGTTGGCACGGTGTGTGGCCTGGCAGCCTTCTGCTGAGCCTCATGTTTATGATCAGTGTCAGGGAATTAGCAGTGATTTATGATGTAGGAGAAGCAGAGGTGTGGTCTGCTTTCCTGGTGGAGCACTTGGTGGCAACCTTGGGGGGATAAGGAAACCCTACATACTGCAGCAGCATCAGGAAGAGCAGGGATGTTGCATATGTGGAACATGGTGCTCTGGGATGGCTTTTTGGGGATGTCTTTGGTTTTGTTCTGGCTCTTTCCTATTTCTAATCAGCAGAGCAGAGTTGTTCAGTACCGCCATGGCATAAATCATTCTCCTGGTGAGATGGTTTTGACTGAAGTTGCGAAGACCAGCCAGGGATGTCCATGTGTTGGGGTGAGGGCCTGAGAAGCCTGTGCTGGCTTTCCACTTAGTGCAGCAGTGCGGTTGTGCTGTGGCCTTTCTCTGGGAAAACAAAGTGGCTTGAGACACAAGTGGGGATCGAGGTCAGTTGGAAGTGGCGAGTGGATGTCGCTGTGTGCCATGAGTGTTTTGCACAAAAATCAGAGTTTTTGTAAGGTTTTTGTTGATTTCTTTCTTCATGGCCCTTTCCTCTGTGCCAAATTAAAATACATATGTGTATGAAAACATACATATATAGATAGATAGGTTTTAAAAAGGACAGTTTGGGTTTTCCTTCCCCTTCATTGGTGACAAAATGGAGGGGAAGAGAAGATATTGGAAAGACTGTAGGAGGTTTTCTGGTTCTGAGAAATCTCATTTGGTCCTCAAAAATGTCCCGGGCCCTGGGGGCTCCATGGGATCTGTCGCATGTCTCTGTTGACACCTTTGCAGGCAGCATCCAGATGTGGTCCAGATGTAGTGAATGGCAGGAGAAGGGCATAACCACCTCGCTGGGGATGAACTCCCACCCATGGAGCCATCCCAGCAGAGCTGTCCCCCTGCAGGGGCTGAGTGCGTCCCAGGAATAGGACTTTGCTTTTGATTCTGGTTTGGTCCTATCTGCAAGCCTGGTGAGATGCAATCCATCTCCTCCTTCAGCAAAGCCATTGCACAGGAAGCAGAGGTGTATTAAAGAGCTTGTTCTTTATCTCCCATGTCCTGGTTTGTTTTTTTTCCTAAATAGTTTCCACTAAACTTGTTATCCTTGAGACACTTGGAGGAAATGCTGATAAACTTGCAGTGTGTAATTTGATTATGTGAGTCCATTTGCTCACAGGAAGGCAAGGCTCGGGGTTAGTTAAGCAATGACATTTCTCTGATCTTCCTGTGCCCTCAGGACACTGGGAAAATCAGGAAGAAATAGCTTAGCTACTGCTGCAAATAAGCTGCTCTGGAAGGACAGCAATTTTAGGTGGCCACCTTGCTCATGACCCCTGCTACCTGAGTGTGCTTGGGACTCGCCATCCCCTTTTAATCCTTCTGCAGAGGGGCTTTGGACAAGGGCCTGTAGGGGCAGGACAAGGGGAATGGCTTTAACCTGCCAGAGGGGAGACTGAGATGAGCTCTTAGGCAGAAGCTCTTCCCTGTGAG
>JANHGB010031964.1:0-16137 GCA_026283785.1 Coracopsis vasa | reverse complement strand
CTTAGTGAAGCCATGCTGGCTGTCACCAAGCACTTTGTTGTTTTTCATGTGCCTTAGCATGCCTTCCAGGAGAATCTCCTCCAAGATTTTGCCAGGCACAGAGGTGAGACTGACTGGTCTGTAGTTCCCTGGGTCATCCATTTTCCACTTCTGAAAATGGGGGTTATATTTCCTGTTTTCCAGTCGTCGGGAGCTTCACCTCACTGCCATGATTAATGGTGTTTGTTTTCAACCAGAGCCTCCTTACTGCTTTTGGGTTTGTTTTGATTTTTTAGTAGAAAGTGTTTTCTTTGGTATTTGGCCTAAATTTTTAGTACACAGTTGAAATACCCCTTCTATCTCTTGCATACTGTCCAGTCTATTTTACATCTACAGTGTCCTACTATCAAAATGAAGAGGTTTTTTACGCACAATATTATTAATGACATAATATTTTTCAGTGAAAATATAGAATTATTCACTGCTATTTTATGCATACTAAATCTGTAAACAGTAAAAATACTGCTTATGAGGCTATATTTTCTAGGTGTGTGAGGTTATAAGTGCATTAAAAATAGACAGTAAGTTTACTTTCTGTTAACAAGCTTAATATTTACTGTTGCCAGATGCAAATATCCTGCAGGTTGATGTGTGGAAGAGAAATACTTTAGTATTGAGCACGCTGCAGGAAAGATTGCCATAGGTTACACTTTTTTGTAATGTTCTGTGCAATTACAGTATCAAAAATTTAGGTACGCAAGTTATTTTCAGGTTTAAGATTTTAGGATTATAGTAGAAACCTATTATTTTTACATAATTCTGTCAGCTGTAGTTTGTTTTGGTTCTTGAGAAATACATGTACATACATATATATGTGTGTATACATATATATATTGAATGCATCAGAAGGAGCCCACTCTGTCAGCTCTTATCCCTGCATATTCTTTATAAAAGGATTTCTCAATGTGATAATTGGAGTGGACCTGCTGTACTTCAGGGGTGCAAAATGTTAAGTGTATTTGGTTTTTCGTTTTCCTGATGAATGGTGTTCCAAATACAGAGTATGAAAATAACTGTCCTTTTAATGGAATACTTGCCAATGTTAATGTGCCTGGGAGTGTATGTGTATTTTTGGAAGTTTCATGTTTAATATTATCTTTTTAGCTGAGTTATTACTGAACAGAAACACAGAATTACTCATTCAGTGTATTTCCACTGCATGTTACTGTCAATGCTGGGATTATTTCTGCCTACAGCACCTTGCTAATTTGGATTTAGAATGTTTATATGTTTTCCATAAATGCTCTTCTTTTATTTTAAAGATGACACATGTTGATGACACCATTTTGTGATCCTCGTAGCAGAAGATAGTCCTACTGAGAAAATGAGCACTTTGATCATTCAGTCTTTGAACTTTAACCTTTGACTGGAAGTGACCTATAGGCAATGAAGACTACTTCCTTTGACTGCATTTTTACTAGTGTGCATTCTGGGCGCATGTTGATCGCTGGTTCAGTCCATGCAACTGACATGCTTTTATTAGTCATACAGTATTAATGCAGGTGTCCAGAAATGTCAAAATAATTCCATTATTTTTATTTTAAGCTTTTGGAAGAATTCCAGGTCTTCATATATTGTGCAATAACACTGAGCTCCTTGGCGGTTTTGGTGCATCCATTGCCGGCAATGGACATTGTACCAGGGAAAGTTTTTGCTCCTGCCACAAAAAAGATTGATGCATGACAGAGTTTATGGAAGTTTCAGATATATTTGGATTATAAGCAAGGGATCGACCATTACCTTAAAAGCTACCCCATTCTTTGATATTTGGATTCTATGCACTGTGATTACAAAACTAGCAGCATGAGTTACCATGCTTAGCTGAAGGACTGTAATAAGATCATTGCATATTTATTAAATTGTTATCTGCTGTCAAATTGTTTTGACATGGAAGGCTTTTCAAGTGACATTGGCAGAGAGGTACAATGTTATCCCTATGGTGAAATTAAACTACTTTTTGTATATAGTTATTCATATCTCTGAAGCAAAGGTATGAGTAATTTAGGGTATGAGTGATTTAATCAAGAATTTATTTTGGAGATAGGAGAGGATGGCAGTGATATAACTGAACTTGCTGCAGTCCGTAATTGGGCTTGTAATTTGTACTTTAGAGCTTTTTCCAAATAGATTGCACACTGTTATTTCCTGCTAGCCATCAGCATGAGCCCTACTGCCTACACCAATATTTCATTTATTTATGTGTTTGAAAGCAATCCATATAACATTTTTTGTTTGCATTCACTGTTTCTTTTGTGTTGTATGTCATGTTTGAATGTTACAAAACAATATTTTGATTGAAAAGCTTTGTCAGAAGATATTTTCATGTAAATTATTTCTTTATCTTGTAAGCATCATCTTGTCTTTTAATCCTGTACTATAAAAAGAAAAAAAAATACATTTTTGACAGAGGCTTAATGTTTTGACAAAAAAGTGTGGACCTTCTTATTTAAGCTTAGACTAAAGTATATTTTCTTATCTTGCTTGTCCCATGCATCCATACCAATTTTTTTTCCAGGCTTTTACTTCACCAAAAAAGGGAAAAAGCCTAAAATCAGACATTTTTCTATGGAGCAACATTTACTGAAATGATAGTTGTTCTCACCACTCTGTAATATTTTGATACTGCCATTAGTTGTCTTTTTAGGAAGCACTTTTATAAACTTAATACCTTTACACATATGCAAAATTTCTATAACTTTTTTTTACTGTTGCCTTATTATTGCACTCAAAAAAAATCGAACGATTAATGCATGAATGTCTACAAATAAAAGCCAAAAGACCCCCCTGTGAAACCTAAACCCAACCCAGACTGAATAACTACAATAGCAAACAGAAAATTGGCTGAAAATACCAATTCTTTTTTTTTTTCCTACTGCTCTGTGATAGCTGACAAGTTTTATAGTCTTGTACATAATTCTCTGTTACCTAATACTTAAAACATATTAAAGTATAGATGCTTAACTCAGGGTGGATAGAGTTCAGATGGATTTGCTTTAGAGAAGTATTTTGTACAGCAACTGAATTATGGATATTGGCAGTGAAGTGAGGCTACAGTATACTTCAGGAACTGCTATTTTTTTCTACTGTACTGAAAATATCTCTTGGCCTTTAAAACTCAATGGTGAAATCTAGCTTTAGATATAAATTTGATGTGTATATATATTTTCACAATGAGCCTTTAAGACATAGAATTCAATTTCTTTTAAGAGCCAAAAATAATAATTTTAAGCAAATGAAATAGTACTGCTCCTGACTCTTTGCTTAGCAAAATTTTATTGTTGTGAGTTTATCAAACTAGTTATTCTTGGAAATAGTTTTGTATGAAAGAGCAGCAATCTGATAGTTAATCTGTATATTCATGTTAGCTGCTCTGTATTGATTGAAGTGATTGATGCATCTTTGAGAAATTCATGTATGAATGGTTCACATAATGGATCCTATCAAAGAGTCCACAGGAAAGAGACCTTATCGTGACACAAGGTAATGTCTCTGAAGACACGGTTCAAGTACATCTCGGATTCATGTATGTTTCCATATGGTGGCTTGCCATACTACAGTACATGGTTTCTAGAGAAGCTTTATGACATACTGTATGTATTTTGTTGAAGATGGGTGTTGTAGTGCAAAGCATTATTTTATTGACCTATGCTATCACATGGACTACAATGAAGTTAAATAATCAAATTTGTGCTGCTCTTTAATCTCCCCTATAATATACTTAAATTAAAAAAAAAAAAAAATACAAGGTAGCCTAGAAGAGAATGTACCTCAGGTCTTTTAGTTTACAGTTCAAATGTCTCCATTGGTTCTCTTGTAGATCTGTGGGTAAGTTCACCTGTATACAGAGGGCCAAGACAAAGCCTGTGTACCACTCAAGCCCTCTAAATAATGCAACTATACTGACAATGCTATGATGTCCTGAAATAGGGCTTGAATTAGATGAAGGTGGTGCCATCCTTTCTGTAGGGTGACCCTGTATATGTAACTTTCTTTCACTTGGAGTTTCTCACATGAAATGGTTACAGAATTAGCTTGAAACAATCTTGCTTTTATTTTGTGTCAATGTTCATGTTGTTAAACACTTTGTTTTGTGTTTAATGTTTTTATACTATAACACAATAAATTCTTGTTTTAAAATAGTTTGCTACACTTGAATGGAAATACGTTTGGACCCTTTCATGGTGGAGGGCAGAAGCACTATTCCTTACGTTCAGTTACTCTTGCGACAAAGCTGTCAGTAATTCAGAAATGCTGTGCTGGCTGTCAAGGGAAGAATTGCGATGATAGTAGGCGTTTTCTCTTTTTTCCTGAGGGTATCTGTTGTAACAGCTGAAGGAAATAGTCTCTTAAAACAAACAAAAAACATAGTAGTGCTTCCATTTCTCGTGTGTGATCAGCTGGTTCCTTATCATGGTTCTTTGCTGTCAAACACTTCAAATATTTAATGGGGAGTTTCAGAAGCAGGATTCTTATTTGCTTGCAGTGGTGGGAAGAAAGTTTTTATTACATCATTAGCATATGTCAGGACCGTTAAATGAAACTTCTGCTGCCTCATATCAATAATTGCTTTCAGTTTTGTGCAGTGTTTTATTCCAGAGATGATGGCTTCTGATTTGTAAAAATGTAAGGCACTTTTTTCATACCTAAAGCCACTATTTTTGTTGAAAACTAAGTTTTTTTTAAATTCATTTATGATATGAATACTGTTCTGGATGCTTTACTATTATTACTTTATTTGAAATGCTGATGAAATCTAGTTCACATCTCAGGTTTTAAAGGTACGGTCTGAGGAGACCATAAAATTCCCATGTCAGTAATTAAGTTTTAGAGAAGAGATTAAACAAACGCTTGTCAGGAAAGGTTTAAGTACAACTGACAGTAAGACTTTCCTGTCTTCTTGGTGAGATTTTTTTTGTATATGTAAATATTTATTGAAATGAATAATGTTTAAAAACAGGGGGTGGAGGGGGAAACCACTGTGGCACTCATGTTTCTTAGAAGATGTCCTGTTGATACTAAAGCTTTGCCATAGTGCAGCTATATAGTTCTAGCTTTGTGGAGAGAAGCAGTATGGTTTTTGCCTCCTCTGGTAAAGCATTATGTTGTGCTTGCACACTCAGAAATACTGATCATTCTAAAAAATAATAGGTTTGAATGAGCTTGCGTTTCAGTTACTTTTAATCCAAATTACTCAATCCATTTTGGAGTTGCTCTCCTAATCAGTGGTACCTGAAGAGTTGAGTGTTGAACTGGCTAAGGGGAAATAAGCTGCCTTAGTGATACTCAATCTTCAACTGCAGCTACAGAGCAGGGTGGGAAAGGAGACTTGGAATTTGGCTTGCGTGCCAGGTACTTGTTGGCCTATAGTTTCCAGAACTTCTACGAACTTTCCAAACTTTCCAAATTTAAATCAAGCTTTAAAATACCTTAATAAAATTGGAAGAGTGAGCCTTATTTTCCTATGTTAAAATATATTTGAGAAACACAAATTTGAAAATACTTAGCGGCTGCTTTTATTTCAGTTTACTGATAATAGCAACACAGGATATTCTGTTCAGTTGCCCTATTTTTTCCCCGCCAGATTTTAAGTACTTTTATAAGTAGTGTTTGAAGGGTTTTGAATGGTTGATTCAACTTAAGTTCATTCTCTCTGGGGCTACTTAAAATTGAGGTTGGTTTGTTTTTTTGTTTTTGTTTTGTTTTTAATTACAAAGCAAGAGCATTTTCAGTAACTTTGTAGTTCCAAAGTAGCTGCTGTCATGTAGTGGCTTCCTTAGAAACTTCTGTGGGTTTCATTCACCTAATTATTTTGTATTTGAAAAACACTAAATGCAAAATCAGTTGATCATGCAGTGATTGATATCAGTGTAGAGATCAGATTTATAAGCCTCTGTGTGCAGTCTTTTTAGTATGGTACTCCATAGTAGCTCTTAAGGTGTGTGTAAGTGATAGTAGGTTAGATTGTATTTAACCTCTTCAGTTTATATACATGTTCTCTGCAAGTAACTTTGTCTTTTGAAGTGTCATTTTTCTTCAGACTTCTGCTGGTGAAAGAGCTGCTTATGAGAGACTCTGCTTTTCTGGAATAGGAATCTAGCGAAGAACTGGAAACCATAATGGTACCCTCTAAGAAAGATGTTACAATCTGGAATCCTGTAACACTGACCACATTTGCTTCCCTCATGCTGCTCTGGCTTTTGATATTTAAGATTTCCATGATAAGACCATAAAACTTCTCTCTTGTCTTTAGCGGTTGGAGACCTATTCTTTTGGAGTTCTTTGGAGTGCTTTTTGCCAAGTAGGTTAGGATTGAATCTGTTCAGATGAACATTCTGTGTCCTTTCTCTTCCCAGGACTACAATATTGTATGGATGGTGCTAATGCAGTTTTCCATCGCATTTTATCTTGACATATAAAATCAAGCAGGGTTCCTGCTATTCAGTGTCTTTTCTTAGTGTGCTGCCACTGAAAAGGAGGAATTTGTACTCCTCCTCCTTCCTTTCCAGTCTTATGATTCACATTCTTACCTTGCCTTCTAGCTTGGTTGTCCCAGCGTGCACTGAGATGATTCACCATGTTAGACCAGTAGGGAACTGACTTGAGATGAAGAAGTGAAAATCTTCTCAATTAGCATATTGAATCAGTTTGCTGCATAATTGTTTCAGAGCTACTGCAAGAAATGGGAAGGATTTTTTTGTGCAGCTGGGGTTTGCGAGGTGATGGCTGGAAACCTGTTTTGTATCTTTAGACTTTTCTGCATAATATAAAGTACTAGAAGTCTTGTTTTATGCAGAAGCTGAGTTACATGCTGTAAGAAGCCTGACCTGGGGGGTCTGGACTGCTTATGCCCATCTGTTGGCAGGGGATTCTTCTGTTGGTTGTTACAAAGCCTTTGACTGATCTTTTGCCTTGAGTGTCTGCGTCTAGGATTTTTTGGGGTTGTGGGTTTGTTGGGGTTTTTTTTTGGTGTTTTTTTTTTTTAATTTTTTTTTTTTTAAATAGCAAGCAGCCTGCATTGCTTTGTATGGATGTTAATTAAGTTTTTATCAGACCAACATTGTCAAACCTTCATCAAATACAGAGTTACAGATTCAGTGAAGCTGATTCAGATTCAGAAAATAGCCAATTATTTTCTTAAAGGAAGGCAATCAGATGTTCTTGAGATTAGATAGAAAGCCAAATGTGGTATAGTAATCTAATACAGAGAACACTTGAGACAGAAGTCTTGGATACAGACCTCATTTGTCTATTGTATGTTTAAAGAACAGGACTCTTGCACTGTGATAGAAGGTTTTCAAGACAAAACCACACTGTTCCTTGTCTCACCCACTATTCTGAAGGTCTTGTTCAAAAGATGGAGAAAATTGTTTTAATCTCTATTTGTTATTTGTATTGGTCAGTAAAGAGTGTGTGACGTCATTCTGACCAGTGATGAAGGGTGACTAGCTCTTGACTATCTTTCTTATTCTCTAAATTGTCCATAAATCTATAGAAAACATTGGTAGCTATCTTTGCATGCACAAAAAAACCCCAAACAACCCATGTCTTTATTGAGTCTAAACAATTTGTTGAAGATTAGTACTCTTAAGATAGCAGCATATGAAGTATACAACACTAAGTAAACAAGTTACAAAGACTGATAAAGCGTCCAATCTCCAGATGATTTAGAGTATATTGAGCCTGAAGTCTTGATTTGCCTAAAGATTTGAGTTTACAGAGGGGAAAAGAAATTTGGGACATCACCTTGCACTAATGTGGTTTATATCACACTGAGTTTTGGACTATAACTTTTTAAACCTTTTTACATATCTGTGCATTATCATATGCCCCAGGGAGTAACTTCAGTCTTAAACATCATGCTGAAGTAACAGGAGACTTTGGCTTCCTTAAACAAGTAAGAGTCCAGACAATCCTGTGTTGGGAATGATCTTCCAAATGCTCTTGCAGATTGTGTTGACTAACACAATAAGGATGCTGTATGGAGATAAAAAATGTTCACAAAGTGGGATGGGAGGGAGAAATGAAAGGGGGAACCACCAGCTCTTGAAGGTTGATTTTGATAGATTCCTGAAGATGTATCTGGTCATGTGGAGTGGCTTTGGGTTTCTTTGTGTGTGTGGCAGTTCTTTTTTTAAGAGGACATCAGTAATTGCACCAAGCTGTAATTCTTCTTACAACGTTCTTTAAAAGTGGAAGAGCGCAAATGCAATACAACTATGGTCGTGATCCAACAGAACGATCAAGGTCCTGTATAAAAACCATCATCAGAGTTTGTTGGGATAAGCTGTACTAAGAAAAACTGCTGGTCTGATCAGACTTTACAACTTGGAGAATAGCTAGAGAGGCCTCCATGAACTGAGGTAATAGGTTTCTTTTCACTTTGCAATAATTTTTCAGAAACCCTGGTAAACTGTGAGCAAAGTAGACTGTGCTGTGTCTGATGAGGTTCTGCAGTCTTGCAGGTGAAAAATAGACTTGGTATGGTACGTTGTTATATGTTTTTGTAGTTCTGAAAGTTACTTCTGTTAGCTTCCTTCCTTGTTTTAGTCTGTAGAAATAAACTAAATCATATCTGGATGTTACTTGCATCTTCCTGGTATCTGAGGTACTATGAGGAAATGCTGAATAGAAAAGCTTGTTATTCTTTTCCATAAAAACTTCTCAGAACTTCTCTTAAAGTTATCTAAATGTCATCTGCTTCTGTACTTTCCCATCAGCTACTGTGTAATGCTGGGGTTTGTTTTGGAGCTTGCTTCTGTGCAACACTTTTTGAAAGTGAACGTTATAAAGGCTTACCATTTGGATAATGATGAGAATTGTCATTCCATCTGGAAGACAAGTTTCGTTATGTCTGGAGCATCCCTGCACCTCATGTTTAATGTCTTGGGATTCTCTTTGGAGTAAACCAAAGATCTAATTGGCAAATTTGTGGCTATCTCTGCATAAGCCAATTCTATACTGTTTTGTGGCTAGATGGCTACCTTGGGATGCATGGAAGGCCATTAATGCGCCTGGCTTTATTTTGAGTAGAGGGTCCTGTCACTGTCAGGAGTTTGTCACAAGGTAAAGCATTTAATTCATTCTTTTTTGTATTTACAAAGTAGTATTGTAGGGTTTGGTCTCCAGAAAGAAGTCCTGCTGCATGAATTTAGTGCAGCTGGTTTTGTCAGATTACTTACATGACAATATTTATGCTTCATTACTGACATTTATAATTTTACTAGCAGTCCCCAAAAAAACTTTACTAAGGGTTGGGGGCTCACTTAATTTTGACAGCACTATGAAATGATCAGAAGCCAAACAGCTTTAACCAACTTCATCTAATGTAAATATGATCTGTGTCTCTTTCAGAGTACATTGTTATACTATTAATCCACTCTTGTCCTGTGAAAAAGTTACAGTGCTAGTTGCTGTAACATATATAATACACAGCAAACTTCTTGCAGAGTAAACCCACTTAGAAATGGCTACTTTATAGGTGAAGTGGAGTAGTTAAAT
This sequence comes from Coracopsis vasa, assembly GCA_026283785.1. NCBI lineage: Eukaryota > Metazoa > Chordata > Aves > Psittaciformes > Psittacidae > Coracopsis > Coracopsis vasa. Next base: position 6,600 of record JANHGB010031964.1, on the reverse strand, counting down.
TGCTTTTGATGTAGGTGTAAAATGTGTAAATTCTATGTTTTCAACTGATGTGATACCTAGTGTTTGCTCCGTAGTGCTTCACCTTTTGAGACTGCGTGTTGCTGCTGTCCCTAGAAATAGCACATATGTAGTTGCTCTAAGAGCCATGACTTAAAAATTTGGGCAAGCAGACTGAAGCTGATATATGCTAGCAAGAGATAGTGTTAATGGCAAATTGGAGGCATTGGTAATCCTCTGGAAGCGAACATCATTGGAGCGACAATGCTGCTGGTTGCCCTTGCTTTTAGCAGTTCCATTCATGAGATTCTATACTTCCGACCACATGTAGGCAATGCTTTAGTGTTGTTCCTATTGACTATGGTAAGCCCTGTATGTGTTTTACTGATTCATGTTTACAATACTAGTAACTTCTGAAGCTTTTTTTTTTTTTTTTTTTTTGTTGGGGGTGGAGGAAAACCCATTTTCTCTATGAAGAGTGTGTATGTTCTGTATGCATAGTGCTGTGCACAGAGAATTTGTTTCTTTTCTGCTTGCCGTTTGACTTCATAGATGTCCAAGATTTCTCTTGGAACAAGAACTTAATAGTTTAAAAACTTACTAATTTAATATAGGTTTAATTTCCTGTATAATTTTATATTCTTGCCCAATTGCCTTAAGTCATTATTTTAACTTCTACAAAATAGCAGAAATACAAGTCGTTTTCAACTTGTGGCAGAGATTTTCCATGCAATAAAAGGAGTCCTGTGATAAAAGGAGCATTTTAAGGAGGGTTAGACTTAGTTTGCCTTAACTACCTTAGTGTGGTAGTTAAGGAATATAAGCTTGTTCCTGAAGTAGACAACATGTTTTGTAGCAGTATAACTTACATAGCTGGGTGGAAAAGCAAACAAACTATGCAGAATGGAAAGTATCTTTCTGCTGATTCAGTTCTCTGCAAATCAGTTGTGTCCTTTTACATCTGCTTAACTGTATCTGGTAAATTTGATGCTGGTAGAAGAACATGTTTGGCAGTGAGTGAAATATTTAATTTTCATGTCCAACACTGACCTTAACTTACTTTAAGATTTAAAAGGCCTGATCCCTGCTTTTTTTGTGACTTAGTCCATTACAGTCAGCCACTGGTAAAGTTGTTGGTAGGTGTTATTAGGTATAATCTCTCACTAGCACAACTGTGCTAATAGGTGTACCTACTCTTGACACTGACGTACAGACAGACTGATGCAGTTACTGGTTGTTTTTAAGGTGTGGTGCTGTAATCTGTGCCTGCAGTGAGAAGCACTAATGAGAATCAAAAGCACTTCAGGGTGGGTGTAATGCTCATACAGTGCTGTCAATGAAAACAGCATCATGTCTGCACTTGTTTGAAAGCTTTTTTATGTAGTCAGAATGCTATCAGTAAAGCAAATCCCTAACAAACAATCAAAAGCCAAAAAACAACCCAGGGTTCCAAACAGGAATTTAATGTTATAGAATCTATTGCTGCTTTGGCCTGTAATTACACTTTGGCTTTCCTATACTTGTCTCCTGAGCAAAGCCCAGTGATGCAGAAGTGGGTCATTCCTAAATGTCTGACTGTGCACTTTGCAATGGGAAACCGATACGCTGTGGTCTTCAGGTTGCTAGTTCTGGTGTTATTCTCACTAATTCATCAAACTGCAGTTACATTTGTCCTCATTGCCTGTAGTCATGAGATTTGAAGCCCTGATTGACCTGAATTAGCTGGGTTTTCTTCAAAAATTCCGTTATCTGTGTTTTATAGGAGTAATCCAAACCTACTTTTCTAAATCTGGAAACATATAGGAAATAAGAAAAGTTTCCTGCATTCTACATAGATGATGAACTTGTGTGTACTGACTAACTGCATAACACACAAGTTTATAGTTACTAGGCATACTAACTAGATGGGCACAAATGTGCATAATCGCATTTTCTGTAGTCGTAAGAAGCCAGGATGACTACAGAAAGTTCTTAGTTCCTTGTGTTGAAAATTAAATACAAAATTATGGAAATGGCTGACACAAACCCAGTCATGTTGTTGTAACCCCAAACAAATTAAATGTACAAATTAAAACTAGAGACTTAGGGCTAGCTTTTTTGCCGTTTTGGATAAGTGAACTTTGATAATGAATAATGTGAGGTTTTCTGAATGTGTAATACAGCTCCTAACATTTACTGTAAAATAATTTACCAGTATAATTTTTAAATTTCACTAGCATTATTCAAAGAATAAATAAATTACATTTAGGCAACGCTTTACTATTTCCAGCACTGATGCGTGAGAGCAGTGAGAGCAAATAATTACAGAGAAATACAATTCTATCTGCAAAGCGATCTGAATTTGGGTCAGTGGGCCAACAAATGAAAAAATGGCTTTGATACCTTGATGGTAAGAGACTTACATGTAAGCTGGTAGTTGCAAAATCAGCACATTGTTTGGCTGGACTCACTTTGGTGTGTTCTAAAAAATTATAATTGCTAAAGGAGATGAGGGCCTAGAAGTTGCACAATGTCCTTACACCAACAGTAATTTGAAGTGATGGGAAAAGTTGAATATATGCTGACAAGTGCAAGTTCTAGTTCACTTCATTTAGATTCTTAAAGTGATTGTGTGATTCATCTGATTTAGGGAACATGCATTTTAGACATGAATCACGAAAGATAATGTGTTATGTGAGTTGTTAATGCTCATGAGTCTTCACTGGAGCATAAAGAATAAATGGTTTCCAGTACCTGAGAAAACTCTGTATAGTATTGACTCGTAAGTTTATTGTATCTTGGTTTGTTCATGTGTCTCATTCAGTGTGCTACATAAGGTGATAAATTGTTTTTGTCACTAGTATGACATGCATCATAGACAAAAATCTACCTTCATAGTCACAGTTCTGCACCTGTAATTGGGGAGAGCAGAAGTCCAGTAAAACTTAGGTTTGTTAATAATGCTGGCTGTTAATTGAATGTAATCCCAAACTCCTGGCTATTGGTTTTTTAATAGCTTTTAGTTATTGGAAAAATAATATTTGAAAAATTATGTGACCCGTTCTTCTGGTATTAAGCTATTAGAGGCTTTCACTCAGTTGAATGACTAATACAAGTAATGCATTGTCCACTTCCTATTGGTATGTTATGTGCACTCTGTAGTAGCTTAATTACTCTTTCAACTTTAGTATCAAAATATATACTAAGTCCTTTAATATGCATTTTAAAAGTACAGCTAAAAAGGAACTTTATAAAACCCTGGGACAGATTGCTGGAAGAGGTTGTAAAATCTCAGTCTTTGTGGAGGTTTTCAAAAGTAAACTGAGCAACCTGTGAACTCCGAAGTCAGATCCAGCTTTAAAGTTGGTCCTTCTTTGAGGGAGGGGTGAAGGAGGCTGGTGGAGCAGGTGACCTTCAGAGGTCCTTTTAACCAATTTTTGTGTTTCTAATATGTTGATTTAAAAGCAGTCTCCTGCTTCTGTGGTTCTGTCAGTCTCCTGTTTAAATACATTACCGTGCATTTTCTGGGGGGAGTTTGTTTGTTTTGTTGTACCAGTGTGTATGGAGAAATGGAAACTCATTTCTTGGTGACTTCTTTTTAATTACAATTCTAATAATAAAATTTATCAGTAAAAATTGAAATATTTTGATTTTTACAAGTCAGCTTGAAAGTGCCAGTTTGTTTTTCCTGAATCTAAGGTTAAAAATGACAAGGCCAAGTGTCTTCAAGTGTTCTACTGTCGTGTACACAAATGGAATTCCTCTGTGTCCTTTCCCCCAGTTAGGCATTTGTGCAGGTGTTTAAGCATTAGTGTGGCTTTTTTTTTTTCTCCTTCCTCTTGTTTTCAAACTGCATACTGAATTAATCACTCCTATTAACAACTTACCTACTGAAACTAGATTGTTGGGCAAGTCATGACACTCCCATTATGTACTAATGGAGTGGATGAGTATATACAAACTGTGCATTTCATTTACAAAAATTGAGAGGCTTTAAGTTCTGTTAAGCCGCTCTTACTGGAGGTGTGGAGTAGACTTCATCCCGTATCTTAATAGCAGGGAAAAAAAGCCATGAAGGTACAGTAAATCTGAAGAGTGGCTAGTAATGCAACTTAATTGTTCATGTACGTAAATCTCCAGTCATACAGGAAATTTACTAAAAACCAAAACACTAATATTTGATCCTTTGTTTTATACCTGGACAAAATTAGATCCAGAAGTTATCAGTGTATTTAATATATATATATGTTAAGTTTTCAATTAAATTTGCTCTTTGTTATTCAAAACATTTGAATAACAAGTATTCAGTTTTCTTTCAGCCGTATGTTGTTTGCAGCACAGAATGTATATTAAGATACGAAACTCTTCTGAGTTAATACATGTATTTCAAGATATGTTTTTAAACTAAGTTTTTATATCTGCAATATTATAAAAATGGTAGCTATTGAAATTAATAGCACAGACTGGAGGTTTCAGAGGTTGGAATTCTGTCTGTGGCAGGAAGTTCAGAAAACTTCCCTTGTAACCTGATGCTGACATTCAACTAATGCATTTTTCTGCTGGATACACGGATACTAAGTGTATGCGGTATGTACAGGTTGTTCTTGAAATGGCTAACAATAAGTAAAGTAAAAAGCAACAAAATCTTTTATAGACAGTGTTATGATTCAGCATCTGAATGAACCTTTACTTACACAAAAGCTTGTAGTAGCCTTATGACAAGTACTTGCATGATTATCTATTGCTAACTTGTATCAGAAGACTACAGAAGAAATTTTATTATATTATGTACTTCTGTGCTCGGCTCTTAAATGAAATGAGGGATGAAGAATCTCAGAAACAGAAAAACAGTGGAGGAATGAGAAGGAGAGTATGAAAAGCTACCACGGCTGAACACAGGGTATGTATAAAAATGTCTCAGCAAATGCTGAGCTCTACAACTATGATTAAATAAGTTTTAAATCTCATATTAGTAATCTGTTGGGTTGAATAAAACCTTGCTATCACTTAGACACTTGTAATACAGTTCTGCCACCAAGTGTCATTGCACTTATTTGGCGTATAAATTATTGTCTGCAATACTACCAAAATTCACCTGGGCTATGTGTTATTTTGGAGTGTGTCCATACCATGTGCTCGGAAACCCTGTCAGACTGCATCTTTTTGGTTTTTTGGTCAGTTTTCATGCTGATCCACCACTTGGTTTCAAGTTAAGATTCAAATAAAGAGTAAGAGAAACTGGAGAAAATGAGAGCTCTGGATTCATTTGATCCTGACTTACATATCTGGGTTTTTTAAATTACATTTGCTATGTCCAATGTTCTAACTCCATACCTATCACTAAAATCCAGGTGCGTAGGAAAAAGATACAGACATCTCCCAAATCTAGTTTTGTTTATAAGCCTGAGGAGTTTTGTTACTGCAATCTTGCAAATTGGTCAGGAAATTCATTGCTTCAAGTTCTGATGCTTCTACCAGGCTTTGTCGTGGATTTAAAAATTCCGGGTTTGTTTTACTTGACAAATAATTTCCTGAGCCAGTCAAGAAAGTAGATTCCTAGAAAGTAAATCAGGTAGATTATGGACTAAACTCGGAAGCCTTTTTTTTTTTTTTTTTTCATGAACAATAAACGTTTGATTACTTTGAGATAAAGAATTTTAATGTAACCTTTTTAATGCTAAAGATTAATGTCTTGCAATTCCCTTCCCTTATTCTCTTCTATTGATTTATAATGTAAAGGAGGACTTCAAGAAACGGCTTAGCCTTTAACCTCAATTTTGCACACCTCTGCGAATCTGATTGCCAACTGCTTTTTTGTTTTATTATTTTCGCTTGCTTTTATTTTTTCTCTCTAGCTGTTCCTTCTGTAGGGGCCATACAAAAACCTGAAAGATGGGCAACGAGGTAACTGCTGGCGAAGCCACAGGACTGCTGTTGGTTGGAAGGGCACGGACAGGGGGCTATCAAAAAACGTGCACCAAGTGAGACAGGGCTTGATCCCGTTGGGTGGTGGCAGGGTGTGGACTTGCGGGGCCAGCCGGGGCCCCAGTGTCAGCGCTGCTGGGGACTGGAGCAGGTACGGGAGCGCAGCAGGGCCCTGCCCAGCAGCCGCACCGGCTGCCTTTCCCTTCAGCAGCACCAGTTGCCGTAATTCCGCCCAGGAGGAAAGCTCCTGCCGTGCTGCTTTCTGTTTACCCGCCTCTCACTCGGTTCCTGCAAGCCATTATTTTCTCCTTCCTCGCACTAAGCCTCGCTATTCCGTTCCTTGCAGCTTAATCTCTTTGGGAGAGCAGGAATCTCCTGCCTCCAGCGCAGGCAGCGCTTTCGGGAGCAGCCAGCAGGGGTCAGGAAACGTGACCAACACGGAGGTACGACCATGGCAAGGCAATTCGCAACGCGAGATGACCCCTGTGTCGCTCCTTCCGTAGCACCTGGCTCAAGGGAGCGGGACCGCGCCGCGGCGGTTCGCAGTCGGCAAAGCGAAGGGAAAGGGGGATCCCGGGGAGCGGCTGGCGCTGCTGGGAGCAATGCCCCGCGCCGCCGCTGGGGGCGCTGCGCGCCGCCTCTCAGGCCCGGGGTAGGGACGCGGACGGGGCCATTCGAGCCGCGGGAGAGGGGGGGAGA
>JANHGB010031961.1:6735-20191 GCA_026283785.1 Coracopsis vasa | reverse complement strand
TTAAAAGAATAATAGATTTTCTAAAAAATCTCAGAACTCCCCTGTCACTAAGGAGACACTCAGAAGAACAGACAAATAAGGAAAAGAAATCAGGCAGATGTAATCCGTGAATGTTTACACGTACCACTCTGAAAGGCATGGCAGTGTAATTACATATACTGATTCAGCAAACATATTTGGAAAATGGCTACTTCTGAATCTTCACAATAGTTTGAAATACCTTTTTTAGCAGTAAGTCTTTTCCCCTATCCTCAATAAAGATGGCAAACAAAATACCACCAAACCCCTACCTCCCACCACACAATCTCACAACCCTCACTTCAGCCACTACTGCAAATTTCAATCACCCCAGTCTTCAGTCAAGGGTCTTTGTAAGAACAGATTTCAATCTATTCAACCACATGCAATGTAACATTTTGTCTAAATGTTGTAGTCCAGACTGTCACCAGCCAGACTGCACTGAAATCAGTTATGCTAGTAAAGCAGGTTATAGTCAATCTCAAGCCTTTCCCGTTTGAAGATGCAAAAATTGGAAGAACTGCTTGAAATCACAGGAATAAAATAATGTTTCACTGCACCATTTTAGCCCTACAGAATACCAACCTCAGGGACCCTTGGCAGAGGTCGCTTCACCTTCTCTTCGGGAACCTTCTCTTTCAGAAGTACTGTCTCTACGTTCAGTGCTCCTATCAAAGTGTTTGGCTTGTAACTCAGAGGTTGCTGGGTTCCTGAAGACTTCAGTTCAAGGATATGTTGGGATGGATTTAAGCGATACTGGCTGCATAGATCAACCAGGAGATCCATCACAGCTTTACTGTACAGAAAAAAACATTTACCGTTAGTGTGAGAAAAAGCAGTAGCTAAAAAATTTACCTCAGTTTTAATATGGGAGAAAAAAAAGACAACACAAGCTGTGGATGTGTCACTAGTTAGCCATCTTTGGGAGGGAACAGTGCTAATGCTTTGAAATGCTAAACAGATCAGATAAATTGTTAGGAATTAAATGTATTTGCACTTCAGTATGCATTTATGAGCTGGCAATTAACATTCGCTATGAGGCAGAAAACAGTGCCAGTAATAGTACTAACAAATATAAGCCAAAAGCGGACAAAGTGCATCTTAACAGCTAAATCCATACATCAAATTCTCCAACTCAAACCCTGTTCTTGTACATGAAGACAAGATATAAATAAGTGATGTGCTTCCGGTATGGTAAACTCTACCAAGATTTCAACTATCACGTAGCACACAGCACAACTCAAAATGAAACACTCAAATTTGGAACAAAAGGTAGACAGGATTTTTTTTTTCTGGCTCTGCAACTTGAGTTCCCTGAATCCATTTGACATCAGCAATATTTCCAAGTACAAGTGATCCTTTCCATATTTATTTTGGTGAGGATATTAGCCTTGCATAAAAACATCTGGTTTCAAATATTTGCATTATCAAGAACTCTTACTGCAGATGGGTTTCTTAAACCATGAGGTTAAGAGTCAGTTGTTGCCTCTCTCTTATTCCACACCTCTGCCTCTCTCTTATTCCACACCTCTGCATGGAGGTAATCCATTTTGTGTCACTAACTCAACATTCACTGAAGATTGATACTGCCTGACATAGCAGATATGAACCATGTTCTTACACACCCCAGAAATTCTCTTCTACCAAGGTACTGAAGGGTTTGGTTTTTTTCAATCTTCCTTCCTAAAATTCCATCCAGGATCAGAGAAAACAGGTTTAATAAACCTGGAGTTTTTTTCTGAAATGTTTTGGTTTCATAAACTAGTATCCGTCATCAACAAAACAATATAAATTGAAAAAAAAATATTTACCAGACACACCTCAAGCCTGTCATCTACATGAGATATTTTTCTTCTAGCAGAAGTGAAACTAAGTGCATAGCCAGCATATTTGCCAAAGGAACTGGCATCTCTTCTAATGAGCAAACTGGAAAAACTGTACACAGAATCAAAATACAAGCAAAAGTCAAAGACACAAAATCTTTCACAAGTCATTGTCTACCACCATTACATCTGTAGTTCAAGAACTGCCCCTTAACTGCAAGCTGTTGGCATCTGAGAAACTGCTGCTGACCATCTTCTTCTATGTATATGTTGCTTGCCAACAGGTGCTCAGTAAGTTGGTGAAGAACCCTGGAGAGCTAATGGCAAAGATGACATGAATGGAAAACAAAAGAAGTCCCTTATTAACAGCTGAAAGCCTAAAACATACACAGGTGACAGCTCTTCCCGCTCATGAGACAAGACAGGATCTTCTTTACAGTAACTTATTGCAAGTTTAACTGTGTGAGCCAAAGAAGTGCCAAGGGTCGAAATTCTGAAATAGGTGATCACATTGAAAAAACAAGAACGTAGTGAGAAGATGATGACTGCAGATCAAACAAGGAAAACAGATGTCGTTAATATGTATAGGAGGCTTCAGAAAAACAGAGTACTGTGGTAACTGCTAACATAGAGAGCATCTTAATAGAAATGTGTAGTATCTGAATTGAAACTGTACCAGGTCACTTTGTGATAACTTTTTTTGGCACTGTTTCCAAGTTGAAAATCTCTGTATTTCATAACCATGTTCAATTCATGTAACACACCACAAACCAAAAGAAACATTTACACTTTCTAAACTATAGGAGAACACCACCTACACCAATATTTACATGAATATTCATCAGCTGTGCAGCAGTCAGCATTTAAAAAAGTGTCAGTCCGCCTGATACAGATCTTAGCTCGTTTGTTTACAGACATATTTTGTTTAAACTAAAATTTGCATGTGTTTTTTCCCCTCAGCCTTATTACTATTGTTTCAGACAAAAGCAAATAACCTGGCAGAACCGCAATACATGGTGTTTTATGTGCTAGACATTTCTGTTTAAAGTGGAATGCTAATATATTTCTGTAGCGCATAATATTGTGATAATTCATGCAAATTTGGACAGTTATCTTGCCTCATGTAAACTACTTTATTAAAAGCACTTTTTAAAAAAAGATCAGCACTTTTTTCTAAATATAATTCATCAAAATAACAGTTTTATTCCATGCACCTTCCACTGAAACTATGGAATATGCTCAGCGGCAACAGTACAACTGCAAGATTAGAATCCACACCAGCCACCTGAGAAAGTAAGTTGCAGACAATAACCCATGTTAAACAACCTTTTTCCAGACAATGAACAATTTAAAAATCCAGCCAAATTTGAAGTTTCATCTTACTGCTGATAATACAGCAGGTGTGTTTTAAATATAACACTTAAGGAAGTCTTCAAAATCCCATCCTGAGCCATGCTGCTCACAACACGCAACTGCTCCATGAGAAGCATCCCCAGGCTTCGTCTGTACCATTTAGGAGTAAAAGTAAGCAGTATCTCTGAAGCTTTTGAAACAACTTCAAAGTGAATAGCATGCTCTTCCCAAAATGTAAATTTGGGAAAATAGTTTCCTCAAAGCTTCAAAAGGATAGAAAAAAATTTGGGGGTGGGGAAGAAGGGAAGAGAAAGGAGGGAGACAGAGGATTTCTACAAACATCATTCAAAATAATGTGTTTCCAGAGAAGTAAGAGGTATGGGAAGTCCTTGCAACAAAGTTATTCTTATATCAGATTTCAATTTCATCAACTTGAAAATTTTTCCTTCTAAACTGTAATACAGTACAGCTTGATTTTAAATAGAAGTTTCATTTTAAGTAACTCTATGTATATGCCACACATAGAAGAAAGCCACTAAACACAGCAAGAGAATGGTACTGAGCCATCTACTGACCAAAACCAACTTTTCTCTCTAACCTTGGGCTGAACATAGTTCTTGTAAGATGCAAAGAGTCATTCCTTCATTTGCGTCCATCCTGTTCCAGACATATCTGCACTTTATTTTAACCTGCTTTTGAGACCTGGTATTTTTAATTTTTTTATATTTATTTGTATATAATTATTTTTAAAAATTCAGGCAGGTCTGATCATAAAGGATTAACTCTAAAGCCAAAATGAATAAGTTAAATGCCTTCTGCCTCTCCAACTACTCAGAAACATTACTTTCTTACTTTAATAAAATGTTGCTGAAATTTTGGTGGAGAGACCGAACACAGTGAGAGACACCAAACAATAATGACTGATAAGCAAATACTACAGCACAGCAATAAAACTGGAGGATGAACCCAATTTAAGATTCAGACAACTATTTTTAGCAAAGGAGAGTACTTTCTGTTCTCATATTCTTTACTAAGCTGTTTGACATTTAACACCAATTCTGGACAGTAAAGAATAACTACTTTGTCAGCAACATTTATCAGGCTGAAGTCACGATGAAGTTTGAGCACATCAGACCACTTGCGTCCTGTTGAGAAAAGACAGCTACAGTTTAAGAGGCAGAAAGCAACCGAGTTGTTTTGGGTGTGGCTTGGCCTGATCTCCTTAGATCACACAGAGAGATCTATTTTAGAATACAGCCTTGTACATCTAGGAAATAAATGTGTAGGATAAGTCGTACTCTATCAAATGACAGTGACTTTCCTATTACCTTCAACTTTCATGCTACAAATGCCCCTTAAAAAACAATCTCAAACCGGAAGAAAGAATCTTCTTTATTTAGGTCAACGCCAAACACACATAAGCAATCTAAAGTGACACATGACTGGAAAAGAAACAGTAGTGTAAAGGGGCTGACCTGAAGTCTTTGATGTTTTCACTATCTTCATTTAGAAACGGAAAATAGTGTTAGTCATTATTATCTTCTCATGCTCCAAAGCACAGCAGGCACTTCATGGAAAGATAAGAAGTCTTCCTACATAACCGGCAATGTATACGCTAAATACCAAGCTGTACTACATATTTTTCAAAATCTGGAATAAACTGTTTGTTGCAGGATGGCAATAAACTCTTAAAGAGAGATTGTCAGCTTGAGTTAACTTTTATAAATAAATCTACTTTAAAATTCCAGATTACCTTTAAACAGCACACATTTTCTTGTTTTCTTGAACTATCTATCTTTCAAGGAAATTTAATGAAAATTTTCTACCCTGTTGCTGATATTTATAAGAACTTTCTTTATAAAAAACAAAGTAAGTCTAACAACATGCTGCTTTGCTTACATACAATAAACAAATTGAAAGATAAATTTTTGACTTTTAACTTGGTTCATTTGTAATAACCTTAAGTGATACTAATTAACTACAGTAGTTATTTGCAAACATCCTCTAGTGTACTTCTGTGAACTGAATTCCTGAAATTACAGAATCATTTTTCATTATGATGATGCCCAGGGCAAGGTTTTACAAGTTCTTCTGCAACAAAGAAGCTATTTACCCAGGGTACTCAAGAACAGATTTTGCAGAACGCACTTTTTGTGATGGCTATGAAAATACTCAAGATTTATAGCACTATAAACAATGGCAGAATTTGTCTGAAATGTCCTTCCATGATATCACCATAGATAAAATGAATTAATAGGGAAAAGAGTTTATTACCTGCACTAGCTCCCAAACTTGCTTCAAACTAAACAAAACACTTCTTTCTTTTAATCTAGTATCTTCATCATTAAATGCTTACCTCTGCTTATCTTTGCACTTTGTAGCTGTCCAGCTTGCCATGTCAAAACAGTGCAAAAAGATGAGAATGCCTGGACTTTCACCCAAACCAGGACACTTAAGACAGAACATCCCCTAAATATTTCAGATGCATTTCACTATTTTTTTTTTGTTGTTGTATTCCACATCTCTAAAAACATGAACCAGTGCTCATGTACAGAGAATTTCGTGTTGCAGCAGTTAGAAAGAATAGCAGCACATGAGGTCTGTTCACAGTCTGATGCAATTGTAATATAGGGCTCAACACAGGGTATCCTTTTCTTATTTCATAACTTGTTGGGATGATCTACTTCCCTGCTCAGTTTCCACAATCTTCCATTTCCCACAAGTGACTATTAGCGCCTGATATTTGTCACTAACTTTCCACTCCAAGTGCTCAAGACAGCGCTGGGGGAGAATACCTACTACCTGGGTTAGGCACTGGTGATAATCAGTTAGCACAAGCAGGAGCTTAATAAATCAGGGGCCTAGACTTGTCATGCAGACAACGGAGAGAAGTGGGCACCTTCACAGAACAACCAAGAGAACGTTTTGGTTGCTCAGAGTGTTTAACATAGGCCATATAAATAATTCCAGAGAAACGGCTAAGGTTTAATTTTTGACATTTCTTACAGGTTTTAGTCCACAAACTAAAGACTCTAATAATTAAATGACTCAATCTCGGTGTATGTGATAGCAATGGCAGGGATAAAAAACACCTGTAAGAGACAGTGTGTTTCTTGGACAGGGATTTTCCATTTATTCTCTGCTCCTGTAGCTTGTACGTTCTTCAAAAGGTCACATTAAAACACCACTCTCGCAGTCTTGGAGTGTTTGGGGTTTATTTTCTCAGGGAAAAGAAAATATTTTCTAACCGTATGGCAATTATGTATCTCACTATACAAAATGCTGTCTCTCGTTAGCTCCCAGGCTACCTGTATTTGCCAATGAAGCACTACCTTTCTTTGGGACCTAATGGCCAGTGTATTTCATGTCCAGTTCTACTTTCTAGGCTTTTTCTCCTCTTTCTCTCATTAAATCCAAATCTCCCCATAAAAGCTCAATCACTAAATGCATAATTTGAGAGCTCTGATAAGCACTGCTTTCCTTTAAAACCTTTAACATCACTCTGGTTTTGGGGCTGACCCACACAAGTTGCACTAGTCTCCTAAGAGTTTCTAAGCAAACACCAATTCTTACAAGAAAAGTAGGGTGAAGAATAAAGTACCAGACACTACACTCTGCTATACACATCTTCCTCAGTGATCAATACACATTAGATGACAAACCATCAAAACAGACTAATATATCAGACCAACAGGAGTAATTTCACAGGAATGTAAATTGCTGCAAAACCCAAATGTAAAATAAGCACAGACCCTGATTTATCAACAGTCATCTACATATTTTCCTAATCTGGTATTATCCCTTTCTACAGTTTCTTGACCATACCATTGTTTGCTACAGTTTCATCATAGTATTGAATATATTTTTAGAACACTTCCAAATTCTTTCTTGAATTAAGTCTTCCTCTTTCAAAACAGCTCTTACAGAGAGAATGAGAAAGAAGAGCTCCCATGGTGAAGAAAATTAGCTCAATACTGCCTTTCCAGTACAGTTTGCCCTTGATTGAACCCTATGACAAGGAGAACCTGCCTTCCTGCGGAAAAAACCCAATACACTTTTATACAGAAAAGGCTTCCTAAATACCAGCAGATGCCTTGCTGTCTCTACACAACTGCAATGTATTTGTGAAGGCAGGAGCTCTGAATGCAATGAATCATTCATCTTCTGAACTTGCTTCTCGGCATGACTCCAGACAGGCATTCTGTCAGGAATTCTGTTTGCCAGCAGCACCTACTTTCACTGCACCAAACCCACTTTGTATTATGAGATGTGATACAACTTAACTCTAGCCTAGTGACACTACATGGAAGAGACAGATCCATACCCGTATTGAGGGTAATCCATTGGGAACAGAGTGACAAAATAACTGTTAAATCCTTCCTGCTCCAGCAGGGAGGGTCCTTTATGCATAGCTCTCAGGAGACTTTGGTACAAAAGCTGCCTATGATGCAGAGAGAAGCATGGCAGAGAAACTCCATCAACTCAGAAAGGGAGACATTACTAGCAGCAAGTACACCATTGGGAACAGAGGGCTCCAGAAAGTGGGAACTAATCAAAGCCTTACCTTCCTTGTACCGTGCTCCTCTGTTCCACCCCGCTGGGTAAAATGACTGTGAAGTCCACCGATCTGTTTATCATGTTCTCCTTCATGCTCACAAGGTTCTGATCAGAAATCAAAGCTGTCTCTGTGGGTGACTTGTGCTCACTGTGAATTCTACTTGCAGCAGAAGGTTGACTTGGTGGAGGAGGAGCACGAGCTTTCATCCTTCTCCTTGAGAAACAAAGGCAAGAAGAAAATAAGTCACTTCTCATGAGCAAAGTATAAAAAAAAAGCTCTTTCAGCCATAATCTCAGGTTGTTTAAAAAAGCTTCTCTAATCCAAGCCACTTTTCTTTACAATGAAACTTTTCAATGGACTTGCATTTTGCCTCCTCTCTAAAAATACGCTAATTTTTTAATGATGCACTCACTCCTACTGTTTGTTTTCCATGCCCCAGGGGATGAATCAGTTCCATAATTAGGATATGAAATAATCATTATTCTGTCGAGTACGAAGCATGTTCCTCTGAAGAGATTAACAGAAAGGCTGGGTCCAGTCCAGACCTGACTCAAGAAAGAGTTGTATTTATGTACATGAATGTTTCCTCCAAGTCAGAGCAGCAGGAGTGGAAGCAGGGTGAAGTTTCATTCAGCTATATTTGGGTTCCACAGTATTACTCTACGTGAAGTATCATCTCTTCCTCTACTCTAAGTAGCATTAAATCTGGCTCATCATACTTCATAGGGAAGCACCAGGGAAAGGTCAAACGTGAATGGAATCACTCCTTACCATGCAACTAATACTAAGAGACTATAGCTTTTTGAAAGCACCACGAAGAAAACTCTTTCTCCAGTAGTAGGTTATGTGCCATGTGCAACAGACAGAAAAGCTGCGTAACTTGCACCAAACAAGCAGTGTACTTTAGAGAGATATATAACCACCACAAACTCAAAGTTTACTTCACTGGCAAGCTGCCAGACAGATAAGCGCCATATGTGTACTGTTAAACTTCTGAATAGCTGGCCTTATACCAAGCACATGTCTTAAGAGGATTAATTCTGATGATTAATATCCCAGTGACCTCTTCTGACTAGATTTATGCCTAGTTTAAGTCAGATTTTAGTGTAACAGATGGAAAAAGCAGTAAAATATTTACTGAGAAATTATTACCCAGGCTTACTGCCTGCATTTTTGAATCTGCCTGATTCTAGGGTGCAGGAAGAGAATAGACTATGATTCTGCATATCATTTTCACCCTGCAAACAACACAAAAAGAGGTCCAGAGGAGAGGAGTACAGAGAAAACACTCTATGCTTAATACCCTGCAAAGCTTAATGGCTGAATCAGTCAAGAGTGAAACTGTGTTGAGGGAGAAAAAAAACCAAAAATTAAAAACTGAACAGAATTAATACCAAACCAGCACTTCTTTAATTAGAGACAACCTCTATTGTCACAGACAAACAGACTAACACACAGTTTGGATTACCAATATAAGCTTCTGGCAGAGAAAAAAATAAAAAGAAAAAAGTAAGAGCTACATCAGATAACACACACATGAAAAAAGAATTCAGAAACAACCCAATCCCCCCACACTTTTTAATCAGCATTTGCATTTGACCAACAATTTCTATGGCATGTCTCTACTTGCACAAAATCACTGATGATGATGGCTTGACTTCGCGAACGAAGATTTTGGGAAGGGCTTTACCCACGCTTACTACAAAATCACTACATTGCCCTGAAAACGCATTTGTCAGTGAGACTTCAGCAGGACACTGCAAAATTAGCAGTGATACAGATACTTTCTTTCATTTCATGAGTGCATAAAAAATGGCATTCCTCTACAAATACACAGGGAGAGTTACCTCCACATTCCACATTTACAGCAATTTCTCTTTCATGGGAAATTTTCCCTGAACATTTACTTTTTATCCTGTATACACCCAATGAGTCACAGAGTCATCAGTCACTAAGTTGCAGCTCCCCATGGAGGTGGTGATAAAAAGTTCAAGCCTTTATTGTTTGTCAAACTACCTTGACTTTCTGTATGTCCATGAACCAAACTCTTGTTTTATTTACTTGTCCATAAAAGAAAAGGGAAAAAAAAAAAAAAGAATTGGGCTTCATCTTCTGCTCAGATCCCTTTATGTTTGCCTGCAGTTATTTGAAAGCAGGTGGCGAGAGACATGGGAGTTTTGCACAAATCTAGATCGCGCCAGCTTAGTTTTACTCATGCAGTGCAACATTTAAGGACTTCAGATCAATTTACAAATGATGTAATTCTTGCTCTCCACAACAGAAACTGCACATAAGCACCCACAAAGATTCACATCAACTTGTTTCTTAAAACAAGCTTTTCTTCTTTTGTTTTTGAAGCTTGTCCTATAATGTGGGAGGGAACAATTCCAATACAGTGCTCCTGTCAAAGTACAAAAGACAGTGGGGAAGAAAAGAAGCAGGCAAGTGTCCTGAGCCTGGCAAAACTAGGGGGGGGTTTAATTATGGTTTACCTGGACTTACAAATTCCAGATCTCACAGTGAACAGAGATAGAAGAAATAAAGCAAGGATAATAAAACAAACATGAAACTGAAAGCAGCTGAAACTGAAGAGATTTCAAACTTCAGGGGAGAAATGATGAATGACTGAGTTTTGAGGCTGATGAAGGCGCTGAAAGTAAACTGTGATTATGCTACAGAGTGCTTGTTCCCTAGCAATAACAAAGCTGCACCTGGTTTTCTGAAGGAACAGGCAAACAAGGCCAGACACCTCAATACCAATTTATAGCTCTGAAATGGGAGTGGAATTTTCATCTGGCCACTTTTTATGTACTCTTTACAGCCAAATCTGCAGTTACAGACCTTGTACAACACTGCTTAGGGCTAGGGAGGGCAGTGTGTGTCAGGAAATCAGGCATCATACCATCAAAAGCATCAGCTACATACTGACCAGTGATGTTCACTTTACCTCGGTAAGATCCGTAACAATGCATATTCTTTTTGGCACTACATGGTCAGGGCCTTTTAGATACTGCAGTTTTCCTTTTCTTCTGTGCAGAAGGGACAGTGCAGGTCCGTCTCCTTCAGAGACATCAGAGAAAGGAAAACGGAAAACATTCCCACTGCAGTCTTTCTAACCTAGCAACAGTTCAGGTGACCTCATATGAACTTTTCCACAATAGAAACTACATGTTCCCTTGAAACACTGTGACTGCTTTAAATGCCTGGTTTTCAACATTTTCCAAATGACATATCTCAAACTATTTCAGTGGAAGCAGATCCCTTTAAAGTTCACATTTGTAGAGCGATACGTGGCACAGATTTGCATTTGCTAGCCAACTTTCTGAACCATCTCAGAAACCAGCTCCACAAGGCACATACTTAAATCCACAGCTCTAACCCCACCTTGGAACTGCACAAGCAGCTGCTTTCTGACAGGCTCTAGCAACTGCAGTCAGAAGGTGCCAAGAAGCCTGTTAATACTATTGAATGTGAGTGAGAAAAGGAATTCTGCTTTCTCTGTCACAGCTACAATGGTCATACAGGACAATAAAAAAAGCACTCAGTAAGTAAAGTCTTTTTGTCCTCCCACTAAAATAATGCACAGAGAAAGGGTGTGATTTAAAAGCCTGTTTAAGCATGGGTACTTTCAACCCTATAAACAAAATATACTATTAAAAAGTTGCACACCATTCTTCAGTACAAGTCAAATTCATAGTAAATTTAGCTCAACAAAAATTTTTTCTCCACAAACATCTTTCCCTGTGCTCAGTCCTAAGATACTTGTTGAGACCCCTATCTGCTATTAGTCTGTGGATGAAGTTACAAGCAGGAACACTTCAAACCTACAATGCACTCATGGTTACATGAACGCTTCAACCCAGCATAAGGAAAACACAGTAAAAGCAATCAGCTGATTCTAATACACAAATGTACAATGACTTTTACTGAGGCTTGAAATAGTTCATCTCACTTTACTGTAACCTGAAAAACATGCAAATAGCCAGGAAATAATTAGGCAGAATACATAAATAACCTACCAGCACTAGTCCCAGAAACAGCATCAGGATTCTCAAAATGGAAAAGGAAATATAAGCCAACTGACCAATAAGACCAGTGTTTCTGTAGCACAGCACATAGAAGAAATGCAACAGAAATGAAGAAAAGTTTCACCAGATGAAGAACTTCAAGGCAAAATAATGCAAGCCCTTTGGACCTACACTTTATTAATATATAACTACCAAGTAATAGGATGCAACCTGGACTTTACAATCCCATCCTGCAAAAACGTGATCTCTCTTTCAAACAGAATTGGTCCTGGGACTTCCACCCCATGGGAATGCTATGCAGAGATTTTCTTTATTCTCATAAGGTCTAACGTGCATACACACGCACCATGCTCAAGAAAATCTGGAATCCTCTCTGCCCTGCCCTGCCCTGCCAAGCAAAGGCAGCTTTACAGGTACAGGTCAGACTTCATCCCATGGATATCACCAGGAATTTGGCAAGAGCTCCAAACAAGAACAAAAAAGCACAAACTAATCCAAACCAAAAAAGCAACCAACTCTCAACACACCAGAATTACAGGCAACATTAATTTCTGATATAGCAAACAACTAGCACAAGATCTCCAACTCAGTCAAGTCAATTTGCAGACTTGCCAATGCACAAGTCTGGAACAGTTACAGAGGGTTACTCTGTGAAATTTGTGTACCTCCCATCTTGTAATTAGAAGGAATAAATCCACATGCGAGTGCTCAGTGCTAAGCACAGTGTGTCCCTTGGGTGGAAAACAGGGAGTAAACATTCTCAGCTTTCAGCTGATCACACTCCTGTAGTCTTTTAAGGGGAAATCCATGCACACTGCTGTTTGAGGGAGAAAAAGCAGATGAGTACCTTCACTCTCCCTCTCTGGCGACCTGCAGTGCACAGCTAGAAACACAGCCCTGAGGCACACCTTGAACTCCAAACCATGAGGACACACACGGCACCATAGAAGTCACTCCTGTCTAGTGATCCAGCCTTCAAAGCAGATACCTTCAGAGAACACTTCTTAACTCTTCGTTGCTTATGGCAAAGCAAACAAAACTCAGATCACAGGCTGGGAAAAAAGACACCCACTTTACAGTAAGCCAAGTTTCCTCTTCGTAAGTAAAATCCCTCCAGCTTCTAGACGCAGCAGCTCAGAAAAAGTACAACGCAACACAAATGTAAAGGAAATACAAACATTATTAGCACCAATGTAAAACTATCTCAGGACTTTTGAAAATGGAAAACAAAAGTTAAAGAAATACGACAGAGATGGAGAAACTAGGAGAGCACCAGAGTGTCCGTAACTATTAAAGAGGCAGGAGTTGATCCAGCCTTTAATTGTCTCATACACAGAAGTAAAGTACAGGTCTAAAATATACTACTCTTATAGTAACTTATTTCCAGTATTATTTTACAACATTTCGTTACATTTGTAATATTACAAAAGTACGGCACTTTCTAAACAGCTGAAATCTTCAGCAGGCACAAAGATCTAATGAACTGGATTACTCCCACATTGATATGGCTCAGGGAATAGTTATGGTTCCCTACGCTACTTTATTATTTTAAATAAGACCATTTTATTTAAGCAATCTTTATTTGAGTGCCTGGGTACTATGTGATGGCTTGACTTCGCGAACGAAGATTTTGGGAAGGGCTTTACCCACGCTTACTACAAGCGCGCTGATGACTA
>JANHGB010031960.1:0-17841 GCA_026283785.1 Coracopsis vasa | reverse complement strand
TGTGGCTCCTTTGTTTCCCAACTAAAAGTGCGTTGGATTGCAACTTCTCCCGGGTCCGCTTGTTCTGCTTGTGCCACTTTAGTAGTCACAAATCCCCATTTATGTGGCAAATTCCTGTGTAACATTTTTAAGCTCCAAATTCATGATCACAGACCCATTTGCAACAGTCAATAGATGATTGTACATTTCCAGTTTTCACATTCACCAATTCCATCAATTACGTCTCTTCCAATTCCAAATAAAGGCAACACTAGGTAACACTTAACCACATGCTTTCCACAAATAAGCTGTTAATCATCAAATACTGAACATGAAATAGAGTATACAATATCCCTTAGCAAGGATTTGAGGATTATCTCATCTAATTAGATATAAGCATGTTTTCTAATCTGTA
Organism: Coracopsis vasa; assembly: GCA_026283785.1. Taxonomy (NCBI): domain Eukaryota; kingdom Metazoa; phylum Chordata; class Aves; order Psittaciformes; family Psittacidae; genus Coracopsis; species Coracopsis vasa. The sequence goes on along the minus strand of JANHGB010031960.1, from coordinate 17,447 downwards.
GGTTTAAGCCAAAACCCAATAAAAAGATTTCCATTGACTTACACTGAGGATTGAATCAAGCACTGGAAAAATTTGATTTTGCAATTCAAACAGAAAGAGAGGTTAAAAGAAGAAAAGATGAAGGAATAAAAGTGGTCAACTGAGTTAAATCATCTGGTATAGAAATAATGGACTGGACATCCCATATCCCTGCTAGGGTAATCTTGAGAGGGACACTGCTGAGACTTCCTGGATTCCTTTGATGCCATCCAAGTATAACAATACAGGCAACTGCTGGTTTTCAAACTCCTAAAAGCAGAGGAGATTCTAACAGACACACTAGAACATGGTTTATTATTTGTATGACTGCATGCTGTGTGCAAACACCTGCCAAACATGGATGAAGACCTTATCAAAATGCAAATACTGCTGCTGAAAATAGTCAAAGATTCAAATCCAGAACTCACTTAAATTGCATAAACCTAGCCCCTAACCAATCTGTAACTATTTATTATATAGCTGTTAATTGATATTTGTTAGCTACATGTTTACTTTGCTTTTAAATCATTCTAACAACGAAACATTCACTTCAGCTCTTGGGAAGTTATTCCACTAACAGAGATCTCTTATCATGCTTTAAAGTTTGTATTCCTCTTTCTCATTACTTAAGGATAAGAAATTATTCTGCCACTTCATCTCATTATAAAAAAAAAAAGCTATTTTCTTTGGTTGTCTGCAGTAGGATGTCTCTGCTCCCTTGCCCTGAGTCACTCTGGTTTTGTGCAGGGAAAGAAGGATCAGTAGTAAAATGAAAGTTAATTTCACAGATCATATCCATATGCAACTGTTCAAGAAATTTGAGATAAGCAAAACCATGAAGTAAGGTTAATAAATATTACTACATGCTTTTTGATTATCTGCTGCATTGCACAAGAGCTAATTATTCCAAGAATATGACTATTTAAAAATTGTTCAATTTAACATGAAATGAATTATCATCACATTTCCATGAGAGAATATGTATTAATGTTCAATTGAGCCTGAACCAGTTGTGGAACAGGTGAGAACAAACTGCTGCATATCCTGACTGAAGGTTCAAAATGGTATTTTAATGAATTAAGTACAGATTCATTTGTATATGAAATCACCACAATGGCCTATTTGGGTCCCGCTCAAGTTATATTTCAGCAATTACTGTTCGCTATTGGATTGCTTGCTCATTACCAGTCACGTCTGTGCTGGCCAAGGACCAAAGCAGTGTCCTTCCACAACGCTGATAGCAGTGACTATCTAAATGCAATTAGTAATTGCTATTAAATCTGAGTATAAGCCACAAGCACTTCCCTTCTCATTTCACTTTGCAGTACATCATCATTTACTTGTTACAGTGTCTGTAAAGCAGTAACTTGTGGAGTGGTTCAAAGAGCATTAAAAGAGCTAGCTCACGAGGCCCAGTTCCTTCCACTTCAACACTTGTGCAGAATGGAGTTGTGTCAACTGAAGTCTGTGTAACAGTGGATCAGGCTCAGTGAATGCAACACTTCCATCCACTACATATGCTCACAGACACCTCTGCTCTAATTATTATCACGTTGCCTATCTGGCAGGACTGAGAAAGCTGGGGAATGGCACCTCTACCGAAGCTTTCCTTGAGGATTTTGTCTACTATCTCTCATAAACTTGATGATGAAACACAACACTGTAAGACATGTGCAGATAAAGCTCAAATCTGCACTATCAGCTGTACAAAACATCCTACAATAAAGTGCGTTGTTGATAAACACTACGACAGCGATTGCTGAAGCATGCAAAATCTGTTATACTCATGCTCCTGAGTTGTAGATTAAATTACTCTACATTCACAGACTGTGCATCCCTGACTCCATCTATTTTATGTAGTTCCCTGAAATTGTCAGAAATTCAACCCAATAAATCTGTCAGCTACAGAAGGTGAAAGTCACCCCAAAGGTGAAAGTAACTGCCAGATGCTCCAAGTCCTCATTATATCCACAATGACAGTGTTTCAGCGCTCTTGCTGGCACCTGCGTTGCTCTTCCACATTGCCAAAGTGCTCTGGCTAGTGTCAAAGAGCATGCACCTAAAGCCAGGTCCTCAGCTGGTATATAACATGGCATTGCTCAAATGGCTTCAGTGTCTGTTAGCCAAGGCTCTGGTCTATACAATTTAGCTGCCAAGATCATGAAAAAATTCTTTTATTTCTGAGCAGGTCCTGGTTTTGATAGCTAATTAGGAACTATTTCACATTCAAAAATCTCTATTGACCAGTCTGCTACAATTGGAGCATTCAGGGGTGTTTCTTAGGCTTATTCATTTTTTTTTAATTGGCTCATTTCTTTTTCTCGTTTGCTTCCCAGTTCTTCTCTGTGGATTGCTGTCTCCACACATCTCAGTGCCTCTCAGAGGGAGTTATCCCATTCATTTTGGGCCATTTCCCAGTCATGGGATTCTTTTTCAGCTGTCACTCATGTCCTCATTTTCACTCTTTTATTTCCCCTTCTGCTCTCACATTTCCACAAGTAAACGAGCAAAATTCCATTTCATCCACTTCTAATACATTCAATACTAAATTAAGGCAGAAAGAGAGGAGATTCCAAAGGCGGCACCAAATTTTTAGGAGGCTTTCTGTGGTCTTTTTACCATGTTCTCATTAAGGAGAAGCAAAAGCAAGAAAGAGAAGACTAGGGGATGCAGCAGTGGAAAGCGAAAGTGATTGAAATCTGTCAATTAAAAAATAAATTATTTTAGGCAACGGTTGAACAGATTTCTTACTGGGCATATAGCTCAATTCTGGCATTAAATTCTTAGGCCTAGTAAGCAAACATGGCTGTGTGAATCCCGCAAAACTAAGACAGTATGAGTCGTAAATAAGGATAAGATCTCCAGTACTAATAGATTGTACAAGAATTATATTGTGAGCTGGTTCTGAGCTTTCCTTGTCTCTTTCTGAAAAGTTTTCACTGATGTTTCTTCTGAGAAAAATAATTTAACCCATGCAATAAATGCAAAGGTAAAATGTATAAACAAAAGACAGCTGGGACCCCAGTTCTCTTCACTTACGTTTGTATACACAGATGAAATAACTGCAGATAGATAACACCCATTTAACCAAGAGAAGAATCTGAATTATTAGATACATCCAAACCTAATTTTCCTTTTTACTCCAATAATTAACTAACAATTTAAAGAAAATATCCAATATAGAGCATATTCTTTAGGATCATTTTTACACCACAATATTATAATAAAACACTTTCCCTTTTCTCCTTTTCACTTAAAAGCAATAATAATCTACCCTTAAAAAATATTCAGATTTTGCATCCCATTAGGACCATTTATGTGAGTCCTTAACTCTAAAAAAAAAGGGGAAGGAGGGGGAAGCTAATGGAATCCTCAGAATCCTAGTGATAGTTAAAGTGTTATTACTGCTTTTAGCCAGGTCTGAATGCCCTTCACAAAGTCCCACTTCAATTTTTTTCTAGCTCAGTTTTATAAATGGGAATAAATAAATAAATACAGAAATAAATTCTTTTCCAAAGGTCATGAAGAAAGAAAGAATGGATTAGCCCATGGTTTAAGCATCAGATTAGATCTTAAAACATGGTGGCTCTGCCACTAAGCCTCTTGTGCAACCTTGCACCAGTCACTTAATACCATTTTCTACACATAGGATTAAAAAAAAAACCAATACCATCATGTAAGATCTGGGAGAAACTGCAACCATACGACAGAGAAGCAGAAGTGCCAAGAATAAAATTCATGCTTTTGACTCATACACATCTATTTTACGGACTAGATTCCTTCCTTGGATGAGCTTAAGCATATAGTTCAAAATACAGGATCCTTCCAGAATCACTAACATATTGGGATAGCAATTAAGAGAAAAGCCTATTAAATAAAACAAGCAACATTTTCTAAAAGAGAAATTCATACAGCCTTGCACTTTCCTAAACAGTTTCTTACATTCTCATAGTCATTAAAATGTATAAAAATGATTATTTCCAAAACAGCATTACTATGAATTATCACCACCCCTGTTGCCTAGCAACTGGAGTAATTTTTGAATAGTGAGCTATACAAACCAGTATCTGGAGTTTGTGTAAATGGGTATTCATCTGAAGATTTAAAACACATTTATCTTGGAAATCAGAGGCAGATAATGCAGCATTAATGTAAAGCTGAAATGGTGTTCAAAAGGGAAAAAAAAAAGGCACTAACAATTACTGTCACTTAGCAAAACTCTCCTTCTGGAGCAGATTTGAGCCTCATCAAACTTGGCCAGGGAAGGAGCTGACTCCCCTTCTCTTCTTTGGGCTTGCAAGGGCCCTTTCCCAATTTTTATGAAGATACTTGATGTTCCTGTGGAGAAAATAATTCTTGCCCAGTCTTTCGAGGGATTTTCTCATAACTCAAGAGCAAAAGAAACTGGTGAAATTAACGCACTATATTTACGTCAAACTAAAAATTCTACTTTTATATAACATGCTGAGCTGGAGGAACTCACTGGTTCATACCATGACAGGATGATGTGCTTAGTAAGGTTCAAAATAGGTCTGGATATTAATAGTGACAAAGAGAGAATCCACTGAGAGAGATAATAGAAAGATTATAAGTACATACATGAAAGACACAAACTCAGAGAACTCATAGCCTGGTCACTCACTAGCTGCATGTGGTTGCTCGTTATAAAGATTGCCCATTCTTCTGAGTTTAACTTTAATGCAGGACAAGACCCCAAACCATATCATCCTGCACTGTTTGATGTCTGAGAATGTCTACATTACTTTCTTACAACTTTTAGTAAGCAAGTTCCTGCTAAAGCTAGTGTCAATCCGTGTTACCATTCCCAAAATGGGGGCAGGTGGTGGTGTTCCCAGGGGAGAAAGATTCCAACTTAATGGCTTCCAAGGCTTAGCCTTGTGGGTAAGAAAAAAAAAACCCAAAATGCACTATGAGCTGAAAAGCAGTATGTGTTTTTCATAGACTGCAGGCAGAAAGGGAAATTCATCTCTGGTATAAACACACAGCCCACTAAAGGCAATGCAGTAGCATCTGCTTGTACCAGCTATGAAACCGAACAAGGTTTTCCCTATAGCTACTACCTGCAGAGATAAAGCTGGATACAGCGCTGAAGCAATCTTAGGAGCCTGCAGCCTCTCAGAGTTTAGAGAACTAAATTTCTACAGTATGAGAAAACCTGATGCCTATGAAATTGTAAGTATCTGGGCCCCCAGGAAGCTATGCAATGCCTACTGACAGGCTGCTATAAAATACTTAATGGCTGTTTGATAGCTCAGATAAGGAAAAGATGCTCCATTTTGTCTGCTGCTCTATGGAAATTCCCTGAGACCACACACACAATGTGCAGTGCTGTCACCCAAGGAAACACCTCTGTTCTTTTGGTTCTTTCTGTCCCACTCAAAAGAGGCAGTTAACAAAATTTTGATTTTATTTTTAACAGTGAAAGAGAACACCCCTAAAGAAAGTGAAATTATCTCAGCTAGGAAATTATCTCAGCTAGTTGCTGCAGTAAACAAGAGGTGCTGCTGAACATATATCACATCAGACCATGGGATGCTCAGTCTCTTCTACAGTGAAGCACATCCACCCACTCCTCCTTCCTCTCTTCTCCACCAAGGAGTCATATACAACTGTATTGATGGATCACTGAACAAAAAATGTTTGTATGCACTCAGCCACCAAGACTCTTATTTATATTGCTCATGAATAGATCACATTTGGAAAAAAAGGCTTTCTGGACTTTTCTTGGCAAGAAGCGGACAGAATTTGCTCCAAAATATGCCAGCATGTTTTTCAAATTACATTTTTAAAGTTGCCCTTAGAAAGAAATACATTGCCTCTGATTTAGAGATGACCAACCACTTTTTGTATTTATAATACCTGCTTTTAGAGGAGTGAATTCAAGAGGAGATGCTCATTTGAGGTACGCTTTTGAAGTACATGATCTACAAAACATTTAATGACTGTTCATATGTACAAATTTGGTTGGCCCTTCACTGAATTCCAGTCTGACTGAGCTGCAGGAATATTTCCAGAGAGCATGTTTTAAGCCCAGAGTGCCAAATAATTTTGGAAAATAAATGCTAGAAGAAAAATAAAATTATAACCCATCTCAATTCATCTTTATCTTCCAAAATGAAGACAAAACCAAAGAAGTAAAACTTTGTCAATACCTTGCAATCTTGAATGAACATGAGAAAACTATGATGCTTGCAGCCTTTAAAATGACTAAAAGAGTAAAATGTATGGACTGAAGTATGCTATGTAAATGAGTTGGTTTGATTTTTATGCAATCCTGTTGTTCCTAACTCCAGATCTCATATACATGTCCTTCATGATTGGTGACACTCATTAGCAGTTTGATTACAAGATACTACTGTAAGCCATTCCTGTGGTGCTAGTTGCTACTCCCTAGGCTTTAGGCTAGAGAAAAGCAATACCGTTCACAAAATCAGAAACTTCCCAATAGGAAGGCTGTATGACTGCCTGGGTTGGGTAATGAATCCAAACTTGCTTTCAGACCTGCACACATGACAAATGGGGTGAGACAACGATGAAGAGAAATGAGTACAAAACATACCCACTAGGTGAGTAATTCCTCTAATTTCCCAGAAGCTACCTGCAGTAGCAAAGGCCACTTGTCTAGTGTGACAAATAGGGCATACTTCTTTTTCACAAATGAAAGGCTGACACTGAGATTCAAACCATACAAGAATAAAATCCAAAGTAACCTTGGATCACATAAAGAATCTCACGACATACACGCATGCTCATTGTGACACACTTTTTCAAGAAACTAAACACTGCACAATGAACAGCAAAGTATTTTTCTCTATAGTGGTGCCTTACGGCAGCAACATTTGTCTCTGTGGAGCAAACATGAAACTGGTTCTCAAATGTTTTGAAACATTAAAAAAATCTTAGAACACTCCTAGAAAACAAAATCCTAGTGTGCTGAACTTTGACCCTTAAGATCTTTAAGACATGTAAGGTCCTATTTCAGCAAGCTTCTTCCTTAGAAACGTGAATGCCAAATACAGTGTAACTACCAGACATAAGGTTAGATCAGGTGTCACTGAACCTCAGGCAGGTTTTGCTGTACCTGAAGAAGGCTGCACCAACCCCAGCAGAGGGTCTGCCTGATCACCCCAAGTCTGCCTCAGGCCCAGAGGTTCTCATTAGGTGCAACACAGAATACCACTTACTTGTATGGGATGTGTTTGCTTCCATTGACAAGGGCGAGGATGACATTGCCCAGTGCTGACAATGAGAGACAGAGGCCAGAGCTTCCTTCCCGGTTTTTGCTGAGCACTTTCACACAGCTACCCAGGTCAATAAGGTGCAAGCGGCTGCGACCTCCAGACACTGCCATGGATAAAGAAAGCAAACAGTTACTGTGTGCCTCCAAAGCAGCTTCCCAGGAAAGCAAAAGACTCACCACAACTTGCAAAGAGGAAACAATCCAGAAACCTTTCTTAATTCACGAACTGCAGGGATCCTGTTAACTCGGTGTCAGCCTTTATTGCTGTACGTTGCTTTTGCTTAAGAACTGCTGAGGGTTTCAGTATTCACCCACTCCTGCAGGTTTAGCTGTCAGAGTCACCACTGTGCCCTTTTTTCCTAAATATAGCTCCATTAGCCTGTACCTGAGTTAGTTCCATTTCTGTCATTACTGTTCCTCTGTCCAGAAAACTACAGGCTGGGAATTCCTGCTTGGTGTGCAGTGATCCTGTGGTAGCTTCTCCTATCTTTTCCATCTTGAATACTGGATCTTCAGAAGAATGTATGGCATCTGTAGGACGTTCAACTTTGCCTTAAGTCTATATACATTTACGTTATCATTTGGGCTAAGAAAAGGTTTGCTATGCCATGGGTAACGGACTGTGGACAAGCTGCTCTGTTCTGAAAATACTTTCTGTAAAACTGGCAATGGATCCCTATGGTTTTTTCTGGTTTACTCTGTATCAACACATTACCTTTAAAGTGAAAAAATGCTAGCACTGAAACACCAAAATTAACATACACTTGCTCTCTTTAAATGCTTATGGTTCCTCACGAACACACGATGGGGACTACATAGACTTCACAGAAGTGCTTCTAAATCTCTCCTTTTTATGACAATTTCCTAGCTGTTTGTTTTTTTTTTTGTTGCACTTTATCTTTGACCACTCCTCCCTATTCTCAAAAGTTAGTTTAGAAGCAAACTGTGGGAAAAGGCAGTTTTATCTCTAGGATCTTAACTCAAAAGCTAAGAGCACTATTTGAGGACACAAACATAACTTAAACAGGAAAAGAGATACTTTCACATCTCAGTTTACCTCTCTGCAAATAAATTCACAGCCATTTTGACATTTTTGTCACAATGGCACAACACTTCAACTTATGCTTCTGTTGAAAAAAACAAAGGATTAGCAGTGGTAGGAGACCAGTTCACAAGCAAAGATGGCGATGGGACCAACTACATGATGAGGCTCTAAGCCAAGAATTCTCTAGGTACATTTAATTGCTTTTGAAATGTCTTATCAACCACAAGCATGTTTTTTCAGTAGTCCTGCATTCAGTAGCTGTGGTACCATGTGGTATACAGGCCTGTAAGTGCCATAGGAGGTAGAAGGAAATAAATTTACATACAGATGTGAGGAAGACACTTGTAAAACTTCTACATATTGGCAAAAAAGTGATATGTAGCCATATCATTTTGTAAATTTGCTGATAGAAAGCAAATGCATATAAATGTAGAAAACATACAGCTACTAAAGGTATATATAACTATTAGCTGTAACTTAAAACACATTAATCTACATTGAAAAAATAAGGAGAAAGATATTTTGTTTTGTAAGCACTGCAAAAGACAGGACTCAGTGCTTAGTCTTTCTACCTGGTGCCTTGCATGTCACAATACTTTCCTTAGAACGTGTTATATAGAATTCTATAATTCCATTTCTGTTGTAGGTGATACCTAATTAAAATGAACAACAATAAAATTCCAAGACTTTCATTATAAAAGAAAAAAGAAACAAGAATAAAGAGAAAAAAGATGAGGAGATGAAAAAAAGCAAACCAGAGAGAAAAAAAAAAAGGAGAAAAGAAGAAAAAGGAGAAGAAGAAAGAAAAGAGAAGACTTTTCCTGTGAAAGTGACTTATGCAATGGGGTTTGAGAATAATGCTCCAAAAATGTAGCCAGCATCTCTGTCAACATTTGTTAAAATACAGGAACTTCTGCAGTTTTTAAATCCTGTGAGTTCTTCAGTTATATAAAGTATTAGACAACATAGGACTTCTATGTATTAAATTATACTGTGATATTGGTTAAGTGATGCTGAGTATCAAGGAACAGAAGTGAAGAATGAATGTCTGATTAATGTTGGTGGCTAGACATGCAAGACGCTGTAACAGTCCAAATATTATATGACAACCCATTAAACATCTCCATGGAAGTTTCACCACTGTGCCCTCAGTGGTGCGAAGTGGTGGGATACTTCTCGCATTTCACTTGCTGCAGAAAGTCAGGCTTCCCTGGGGAACCATCCAGGCAGGTGCACCTTCACCTCCTCTGAACTGCTCATGGAGGCGTTTTGCCTCCCCTCTACAAGTCCTTAAAACTCTTAGACTTCAGAATCCCTGAGTCCTCTAAGACTCCTACCTTCAGAAGGTTGAAATTACCTTTTTTTGAGTATCCCCCAGTGATTTCCTTAGAAAAACAAAGAAATATGCTTAGTTGCTACTGAAAATGACTGCAGGTGACTTTACTGAATTATATTAAATATAATATATATTATAATTATATTTCTGTTACTAAGATTACCAGACATTGGGGAAACAAAAGAAAAATGAAAGAAATCATTACCCTTCAAAATCTCAATCGTACTGTTTCCACACATAGTCCTATTACACAGGCTGAGGAAATCCAGAATAAGAGAAATTACTGGATCTTTCCTTTTTTAATTTACAAGTAATAGATTTCTAGGATGGCAGATCCACCTGCTTAAGCTGAAAATGAAGTTACTTGTTAGGCAAGTTCTCCACTAATATGCTTGGCAACTATAGAGAAAAGAAGTGGAACATCCTCACACTTGTTTTTGTGTATGGCCACAGAGACTTTGCAGAGATGACAGCTGAAAAATGACTGTGACAGTTCTGCCACAATGCCATTTATTTCAATGGTATGAAGCCTGCTTCATGACATCCCTGGTAATGACTCTAACAAGGAGGTAAGTACAGTACCAATGTGTTATTCTCAGTCATTTTTTACCAAAATCATACATTACACAGCCCTTTAATCTTTTCTCCTTTAGAAGCTGGGTTTCTTCTTTTCTTTTTTTTTAACCCTGTTACTGGAACCTACACATCTCTACTATCTTCATGTGGGTTTTTTCAGAAAAGTCCTTCTTTACAGCAGAAGACAGTGCTAATCACTAGACGCCCTTTCTGAGCAGCTGGAATTCCCCTCTCATTCAATTATCAGTGAGATCTGACCCTGTCTGGCTTGTGAGACCACTCAGATACGGGAACTTGAAGACAGGAGGTGGCATGGCCATAAGACAAAGGTATAACTAAAGGCAGTGGGCAAAGCATGCCATATTATAATCCAACAGGGTCATGTCTTCCTTTATTGAAAATGGGTCATTATAGCCACAGGAAAACATTTCTGGTTTTCCTTTTATTAATTGCATTTGAAAATAGTAGAAAAGAACGGTGTGTACATGTACCTGCATGCAGTAAAAAAAATTAATAATAATTCCCTCAAATTCAGCCACCTTAATTCATATGAACAAGTCTGCTTGAGCATTCAGTCTTCCTTTCCACCGCAGGGTGGTTAATTAATAAACCTTTAGATAATTGAGATTTCTGCTTGCCAATTCCACTGGGGTTATTACTTAAACACATGCAAACTGCATTTCCATTTAGAGCAACTTTCTGTTTTTTCAAGAACAGCCAACGTAAGTTTTCTGCAATCAAACATTAGCCATTAATACTGTGGTGGTGCTCACCCACTACACATCACAGCTTGCAATATATTCCTTATTACAAATAACCTATGAAAAGACAGGAGCTGAAATATATGCTACTTCTGCAGAATTGTTTAAGCCCACAAATTTAAAGAAGCAGAGGTCTCTGGTGTCTTTTTTTCTCTGTAAAAAATGATTATTTAAAGAAAAGAATATTAATGTGAAAATTTCCTTTTTCAGTGAGGGTGCTTCATATGGTATACAAATCTTTTATCACTGGAACTTACTAAAAAAAATCCCTCTGTATATCTCCAGGTATAAACAATTTGGGAGACTTGAAACAGTAGATAAATATAATAAAAAATATAAATGGTGCAAGACAAACAAAACCTCTGAAAAGAACAGAAATATGTAAGTAGACATGGAAGCATCTTTTCCTCATTTACAAGTGGGAGATGGAAGTAAAGACAAAAGTCAATGAAAGCATCCATGGCAAAGAGAAGGAGCAAGCCAATCTGAACAGTCCAGAGCCAGAAGAGTCCTTTGTGCACATGTAGTCAGGCCAGCAACTAAAATATTATGATCTCCAAGAAAAGGTACAGATTATGGATTACCAAAATCAGCTTCCACACACACTGCCTTATTTAGGTGCAGAAGAGGAACAGCTAACATAAGAGTGGCAAGGAATTCCCATTACCACAATGTTTTAATCCATGACCTCAACACTATCAGTAAAGATAACACTAACAGCCAATTTGAAAAGCACTTTTTTTTTCAGATATAGAGAGCCAGAGAGCACTGAGGACTGTTAGCATCTCCACAACAGCAACTAAATTGACAAGTGACAGTAATAATCCTCAATGGCCTTTAATGGCCTTTGGTGGGTCTTTAACAGGCAGATTGACATGCTGGTATGACTGGCCCCACCCCATGCTGAATGGAGAACTCTGCTATTTTTCACCACTAAGGAGTATTGGTTAATGGGCTGTTTAAAGCCAGTTTCCAGGCTTGGAGGAGACAGAAGGGAGCAAAGGAACAGCTTACTTCCGCCTTTGCCGCTCTTCTCCATGCGATACTGGTAGATGTGTAGAGTGAAGAGCATGTGAGAGTTGCGGTGATCCTCCTCATCACAGTCCCGCTGGCTGCTGCGACGTGAAGCGATGGCGGCATCGAGGAAGAAGGCAGCTTTTTCCGCCGTAGGGGCACGGAGCTCGCTCTGATTCTGAAGCTGCAGTTAATACAAGGGAGAAATGACCTAGAAACCCCCTCACAAGTCAACACTTCCAGACAACTTCCCAAAGTCAATACACACTTTGGATGCACTGGCTTCTGATGGGACCAAAAAGGAGGAGTTGTTTGATGGAAAGAGACCCTTCTGACACTAGCAGTGGCAATACCATGTCCTCCAGGAGCACCAGAATTTAATCCAGGCTTTTGAGGTTTCTCACTTGGGGTACCTCTGGTGGCAGTTGTTACACATAAGCCCCAGCAACCGGAAACCGTCCTATGGGCAGGACACATGCATAAATTTGTTCCTTCTCTTTTCCAGAATTTTAAGTCATTTTTGCTTATCCATCATTTTATTTTTACCACCCTTTTTTCCCCTACATTGCTGGCTCTGGCAATCACCATGTCTTTCTGATGGTTAGAAGTGAAAAAAAAAAAGTGTGGAAAACACGTTGATTCCAAACTCAACAGCTGGTGAAGTGTGGCAGGGACAGGACTATGTGTTACCCTACAGAAAGTGTTTGAGGAGAGCAGTCCACAGCTAAATCTGGGAAAAAACAAGACTGAATTTTGTGTTCAGCCCCACAGCATGTGGAGAGCAGCAGAGAAGAGAAGCCTTTCTCTTGTCCCTTCATACATAAACTTATGCACCTCCTCATGAGCCAGAGCAATCCATAAAATGGAGCAAAGCAGGTAATGTACATACACTCACATTTGCGACCTCAATCCCAGTCACCAGTCTGCTCTTATCTCTCCAAAGTGATAGACAGCATAGGAGGGCAGATATTATTAACCCTTCATAACAGGAGGAATGCATGCATGTTTCCTGTCACCTAGGATTAGTTTGTCTGTGGAAGTGACATGTGACTGTGCAATCTGATGGCATCAGTTTTGGCAGTATGCAGAGCTGACCCGCAGCCCATAGGATAGACTTGTTTTATGTGGTATAAAACCAAGGAACTCCCATTCTCAGGGTTTGCTACCCTGCTATGTAATACTGTTAGAAGTTCTCTTGAAGAAGACAGTTCTGTCTTCTCGTGACTATTAATTAGCCTGAGGAGGGATAAAGCCAGGGCTGTGAGTGCGATGGGGTGACACAGCTGGAGGCTAAAGTCTCTCTAGAAAAAGGGAGTGGGGCAGGAAGGAGTTAAAAAGGGAAGCAGAAGGCAGGCCAGTCTGTGGGCTGATCTCACTAATGTAAGCAACAAGAAAATATGCAGACTTGGAAAAGCCCAATGACAGACAGTATGACATATGGTGATTATTCATTTGTTATACACTGCTGATTTCGCATATCTGTATGGCTATAAAGTAACATCCTCCCTTCATCTGAGGATTTTGAGGATTCAGGTGTAGGACATATGACTCCAGAACTTCACTGTCTTGTAAATACACATAAAAAGGCCTTTTCTCTTGTAATTTAATGCAGTATTTTACATTGCAGAGATACATAGGTGTCTCACGAAGCTACCTTGTCCCCACTGATCTAAAATAATTCATTTTTTATATAGCTCTTCTATGTGTATCTATATGAAAATAAGCAACAATAATGGGATCTTTATTATTGCTATTGTGCTTAAATATCTCAGTAAAGAATTAAGCTCTAAGGAGAGCCTAGTTGTTGCACAGTTACATAACATAGGTAACATATGTATGCTACCTCAGATCTTAACTGGTCTAACACTGCAACAGGAGCTGTGAAGACTCAAGCCTCCCATCTTATATTCACTAGACTGCACCCGTTACTGGATACCAGAGGATCAGACCTCTTGTGATACTGTAAGTATTCCATTAAGCACTAAAGCCAGGAATTAAGTGAGAATGAGAACCCTGACTGTTATGTAAGATCAAGACACAACTTTGTATTCTTTGGGTAGAATGGAGAAGAATGGAAAATATGATCTAAGTATGACTAAAAGCCTTGAACTACGAAGAGCTAAAACACAAAACTTATTATTTGCTATTAAAAATCTCACAATTCATTACTTTTGTGGACGTGAATCATGATTTCTAGATTCTTGGAGCTGGAAATAGTGTACATGACCGGGTAGATCCATTCCTGTCTCCCTCCATTCCCTATCCTTAAAATAGGCAGTGCTCTGCAGGTTCTCGATGGATGCAGCCTTTGCCTTTAAGGTTGAAAGAATGTATTCAAGCTCCATCATGCTGGTTTGCTCCCTCTTCATCTACTCATACAAAAATCAAATTTACTCCCTCATAGACAGCAAAATTAAAGAATAGGCCTTTCTTCCCCTCAAACCAAGGGAGAAGGGGAAATAGGGCTGCTGAGACTTTCTAGTGGTTACCTAGGAAATACATGAGCCAGTTACTCATTCCTGCTAAACCTGCAAACCTGAGGAGAGTTTGAGTTGTTCTTGGCTTGCGCAGATCAGGAATTTATTTTTTGGCAGCAATTAATAAGTAGCGATTAATGCTTCCTACAATGTTGCTAATGCAAATGCTATAAATAATGTAGTTTATAAAGAGATAAACAGCCACATTAATGGCCTCCAGCTACTCATGCAGTACTGTAAATATTTTATCTTGTTATTTTAGAAAGAGAGATCACACTTTCGTTTTTTGTATTTTTTTAAGAATGAGGTGAATTTTTGTTTGCATTTAATGTTTTCACATTTTATTGCAAACACAAGCACCTACTCAGTATCAGTTATACCAGAGGTACAAATATTTAGGCCAGGAGAGCAGATGGCCCTGCAGCTGCAGGTCATAAAGTTCTTGCACGTTTTAAAGTAAACACTTTCAAGTCTATAAACTCAGTGCTCTGGGCAGTTTTTGAATTTGAACGTTCTCAATAGCTGGGAAAAGAAAAAGAAAAAGGGAAAAAAAAATCATATTGCTGGTTTCAGTGTAAAATGAACCTTGGATTCACCTGCATGCCACAAATGGGGTCTTCACAAAGGTAGACACCTGGGGACTGGCCATCTTGCAGGCTGCCTGTAGCCACTTCTGACAACAGGTCTCTCAGATTTTCTTCTTTCCCCCACACTTCAACTGCAGAAATTCGGACTGAGAAGCGGGCTCCTGTCTTCTCTTTGCGTTCATTAATCAGCTTGAAGAGCCAGGAGATGGCACAAGGGATTATGCCAAGGTTTTGCATGGAATCATCCTTCCCAATCATGGTGTATGACTTCCCTGTCAGAAATAAGGGGATGGAGAAAAGAGAACATCACTCCCAGGATCTTCACAGCTTTCTGCCAAGAGGATTTATCCTCCACAGCCTCATGAAAAGAACTTCTTCACTACAGTAACAACAGTCAGCAAAGGAGAAAGATAGGCAGGCACACCATAGCACATGGAAAATGCAGATGAAATCTTGGATGGCTTTCAAAAACCATTACCTCACGCATCTCCCATTCCCCAGGCAGGGTGCTGCAGGTCCCCACCACAGAACACCGCAGCCTCAGATGTGGGTGAATAGTGGGGGAACTGAGCAGAGCAGGAGAGCCACTGTCTCTAAAAATCCCTGTTTAGATGCTGTGAGCGTGGTATTCTTTGAATACTATTTACTTCAAAGCACTATATTATGCCTCATACCCTGGGGTTCAGACTGACAGAAACCTGGTCCCAGGATCATACAGACATCCCTTCATCCAGGAAAAAGTGAAAAAAAAACCCAAAACAAAACAACCCAGGTACATGTGGTCACATGGTGCAGAAAAGGGTCCACAAGAGCAAATATTTTATCTGGGTCAAAACCTTCCACTGGTTTGCTATTATTTGACTCTGCAATTATAGCTCAGGCTTGTCTCTGTTGTAAAAGTTTGCTGTGAACAGACACAGAGTACTATGTTATACTGCTTTAAATGTCTCTACATATAATGCTCTTAGACAAGTTTTCTGAAGCTCCTAAATTTATAAGCCAAATGATAAAGGTGTACATCCTTTCAGGCAAGAACTAGTTGCTTCATTACCTCGTTCCATTTCTTACATTGAATCTATGTGGAAAAAGATCAGTGAATAAAATAATTCTGTGCACTGTGGCAAGGTCTGGGTACATCCATGGTTGATGGAATGGTGGTAGTACAGTTGGTGAAGAAACTGCAGAGACTCAACTCATTCTCCAGCAAAGCCCTAGCTAGGCCTCCTCTCTAAAGGACATGTAGCATGTGTGAGACACTCTTATCTGGTGGCTTTCTTTTCCACCTCATTTGCCATCTCGTATTTGGCAGGTCACAGGGGGTTAAATATCCAAGAGCCCATCCTAGTGTTATTGTTGCCTGGCCCAGAGGAGCTGTGTGACTAGATGGACCAGTGGCCCTGCTCAATTCATTGTGCCAAAGCCAGTGGCATTGCAGCATTCAGTACTCTCCAGTTGTTGTCACCTATAATTTAGGATAATCATGATCTGATAGAACTTTATCACTTGAAAACTGACTTATCCTTTTAAGTCTTATGTGTATGTCAGTAACGTTATGTGTTAAGACAGTAAAGAATGGAGATCATTGCACACAAAGGATATAACCGTCTTCACTAAAGAGACAGTGTTTTCAAAATAGTATTAGATAAACAAGAACAAAATATATGATTACTCTTGAAATCCTGCTATTTCAAAAGAACAGTATGTTAATGATGACAATTCACCTTTTTAAGGTCTTTCCATGAATACCTTAAATGATGTTAACACATTTGCAAAGTGCAAGTTTTGATCCATTGGTAACATTCAGTTAACCATTAGAATAGGATTTGTTGGAGACAGAACAGAAATAGGTTAGTAATGAGTGAATTGTCTAATCAGGGAATAGAATATAAATCAAACTACTTGAGTGTCCAGTTACAGCACTTGAACAGTGCCATCACAAACATCAAGTACTTGAGTGGACACTCACAGCTTCTAGACAGCTTAATAAAAGTGGCATTTTTGCAAACAGTCTCCAATACCAAGCACATTTGTAAAACTGTAGATCAGTTGGATCATTTAGTAACAATTCACAGGTGGACCATCCAACAGGTGAAGAGAGTGCTAAAAATTCCTATTGCACTCAACGGATGGAATGAAGCAACAACTCGAAAATAACTTAGAATCATAGAATCATAGAATAATTATGGTTGGAAAGGACCTTAAGATCATCCAGTTCCAACCCCCCTGCCATGGGCAGGGACACCTCACAGCAAACCATGTCACACAAGGCTCTGTCCAACCCGGTCTTGAACGCTGCCAGGGATGGAGCATTCACAGCTTCCCTGGGCAACCCATTCCAGTGCCTCACCACCCTTACAGTAAAGAACTTCTTC
>JANHGB010031955.1:5926-24721 GCA_026283785.1 Coracopsis vasa | reverse complement strand
CAATGAGTACAATCAGCCATTGGAATAATCTCCACAGGGATTATCCACAGAGTGGATTCCCCAGCTTTGAACACTTTTAAGATTCAGCTGGACAGGGTGCTCGAACATGTAGTCTACACTGTTGTTGTCAAGAAAGGTTTGAGCATATGATACTTGAGGTCCCTTCCAACCTGGTATTCTGTGATTGAAAATTGAAGTATTATGATACACACTGAGGTATTACAGCCTAGCTTTGGAAAATTATTTTGGTTTTTTGTTTTAAACAAAAAAGAGAGAAGGGAAGACATCTATAGATTTTCATTTAGTTACTAGCTTCGTTTTCTCCTATGTAAGTCCTTAGGGAGAGAAAGGAGAATCAGAGCAAGGAGACGGGCTAGTTAGATAATGTACCATGTTTCTGCTGCCCAGTGGGTTTGAAGGGAGTATGTTGTTGCTGCAGCCTGACTTAGAGCTTGGATGTTTCTTCCTCAGTTAGTGAGACCAGAGGTATTGGAGGTTTAGAAGAAAGGAAAGCTGCTTTGCTGTGCAGAAGCTCTGGTGGCCACCACTTCCAGTCTGCAGCCAGTGAATACTTGCTTTTGGTAACTGTTTGGTAACTATTTTTCTTGGCTGTACAAGCAGCAAACTCCCTTCATGGGAGCCACAGGGGTGAATTCAGTAGCCAACAGAAGGGAGGATATAGAATATAGACTTTTTTTTTTTTTTTTTTTAATCATATGGTTTTCTGCAGCTATGCTCAGGGTGATGCAGATTGGGTGGTAATAGTTCTACTAATTTTCACTCACCATCTGTCTGGCCAAGATATATTTACAAATTTAACTGAATAAAAACCTAAGTATTTTCAGGAATTCCCTACAGTGTCTCTTCGCTTTTGCAGGGAAAGGAGGAGGAGGCAGACATGTTGCATTGATTTTTTTATTAGAAGGACTCCTGTTGGCTCCTGTTTTCTATCCTGTTCATGGTTTGGCTCCTACATAGCCTCTGTGGTGGAGGCTGCCACTAAATAAAGTTTTAACTGATTACCCTTAATCATTTTTCTAATGCTCATTCATCATTCTTTTAATTTTGAAGTTATTTTTCATAAGGGAGCTTGATCAAAGGTAAGTCTACAAAGAAGGTTTTACAAACCTATTGTTGTAAAATATGACATAGCAATAGTTGTGAATTTAAATCACTGGAAATGGTGTTTTTTCTGTGGAATTAAAACTGGATTAAAGTTGGTGAGAAGAAAACACTTTGATTACTTTCCTGACAGGTGAGAGTGGAGTTCAGTTTGTCTTTTAAGGTATTAACAGGCATCGCTTCCTGAATATGGGTTAATTTTGGACTTTAGAACACTTTTTAGAAAGTTAGTGAGCACGTACTGATTCCTTGTTAAAATCAAGGGAAAAAATTGCAAAGGAAACCTATGTATTTTTACTATAATTTAATATAATGTCGTTATTTTCTTCTAGAATCAGAAAGTGATATCCGAGAAATTAACCTGAAAACTTCAGAACTTACGAAATGTGAATGGTGTAGTGTACGAAAATTGCCAGTAGTTTTCTTACAAACAGTACCATCAACCTGTAGTAGCCTGAGAGAACAACTGAAAATGAGTAAAGATAATGTCTGGTACGAATGTAAAGGAGAGAGTAAGTAAAACAATTTTAGTCTACTGTTCTCTTTAAATTGCTTTTTAATGTTTTGCATCATGACAGTGAACAAAACACTAAAATTGGCATCATTGGCAGAAGCCGGTGTCATGTTTTTCCAGGCTATCACCTTCCCAGGATGATGAGCAGTACAGTTCAGAGCAGCTTGGCAAAACTGTAGTCTTCTGTCTGTCCAGACATGTGCTAGTTACAACAATTAGTCAGTTTAGTATAACTTTTTTCCACTAATATTTGTACTGAATGTGAAAGCAAGTCTCTTTAGCTTTTCGGCCTTTATGTTTGTAGGACAGTTTTGGGTTATACTTCCATCTGCTTTCTGTAATATTCAGCTTACAGGCCTGAGTTTAAGAAGAAACTGTGTGAGTTGGTTTGTTGTTTTACCCCATATACTTCTAGTGATTTTGTGATGTAGACTAAGGCCTGCTTGGAAACTTAAGTAGATTATCTTCAGGTATCTTAACATTAATTTCAACATAGTTTTCCTCAAGGGCCTAGCATCTTAATATGCACACTATTTTTTTTCTAAATTAGCATAGTCCTCTTCCCCTTAAGTAGGCTTTTCTTTAGGTTAAATTTTGTAGTTATTTATACTTGCACTCAGCTTCATAGATACATGTTGTATTCAAATGGAGGAAAAATGCTTTCAGCAATCTCAGAATTGTGTGCTTCCAACACATAATACTATTATAATAAGCTCATTCACTTCCTATAAAAAGTATGAGCTGTAAGGAGTATTGTAATTACAAAGTAATTAGAGAGCATGCCAGGAAGCTAGAGACAACCCTGAGAGCAGGCATTAGACCCCAAGTGAACACAGGTGTTCACAAGTGAAAAAAGAAAGCTTCCTGAGTTATCTGGGTAGAGAAATCCTTCCTTCATGTCTCTTAGCCTTTCTCTCCCTAGCTTTTCGCTCTGAGGCTGTGGTGCTGAGCTAGTTTTATACCCAGCTGCTTTGTTGTACTTGATGCTTAGGAGTACTTTGTGATAAGACTGTTGTGATTTGCTTTGTGAGCAGTGAAATTACTGTAAGCCTGAATCTGTAGCTGTGTAAGCAATTGTGTGCGTGTTCCTAAAATAGGAACCTCTCAAAACCTCTCAAAACCCAGTTATCCACCTAAATTCTGTAGGTGGTGAATTGGGAAATATGCTACTGAAGAATTATTTTTTGGGACAGTTAGCATGCTGAGTTAAAAATAACCAAAAAGAAATGGTTATGCATATGTCTGAAACTCTTCTTGTCTTACAGAAAAACAGGTCCCTGCTGCTCTGAGTTAGCTAGAGCTATGTGAGACTGGGATTTGCAGCCTGAAACCTGTTCGTGTGTCTGTCTAAATCCTCCTAGTGCAATTTACTGCTTGCTTTGTTTTTCAGATTGTGTGAATAGGTGATATTTACGCAATAGCTGATTGATCTGACACACATTCTCCAACTTTTGGTAAAGGGGTAGGGTGACCTGTTGAAGCCACTGTACCAAAAAAAGTGCCAAATTTATTAAGGCTACCAAGAGTAAGCATGAGAGAATATGGTATCCTGCTCACAGAATGTTCACCATGGGCAGAGAGGTTTTCGATTGTTTGTTACAGGACCTGAAAGCAGGACTTTGCTCTTCTAAGTGGTGAGATCCCTTTACCTGTGTAAGGACATGGAAGATTTTGATTACTGTGACATTTTCAATTCCTTTCCTTCTTCAGATGCGTACTTCTTAGAAATGAAACTGGTTGCTAGTGGATTTGAGATCCTTAAGAGATTTCTGTTTCTATGCTAACAGAAATCTGATCAGAGAAAAAGAACTTTCTTTAATGAAATCTCCATTACAGGTTTTAGTGCTTCTGTACCCAAAACATATGCCTAGAATCACTAAGAGTAGTTTTATTAGAACTTGGTGCCTCTAATGTGTGTTATATGGTTTATATCCACTTTTTCAAAAAAACATCGTGCTTATTTTCCCATTTAAATCTGGAAACGGTCATCTCAAAAATGTACTTTTTTTTCCCTCCTTAGTATTCTATTCAGTTTAGTCTCTAAGCAGCAGTTTTAAGTTTTGTGTCCTACTTGCTAGCTCCCCCGAGTTAAAGCAGTATCTTTTTCAATCTGTCACTGTTTCTCACAATCTCTGTTGTCTGAAAGGGCTGACATGTAGATGTCAGTGCTGTATATCCATGTAAAAATGATTCTTGTAGACTGTGTTGGGTAAAAGGCTAGGGACCTCTGGGCTTATATGCTGTGACTTTAATATGTTAGATTTTCAAAAGGCAATAATGTAGCCTTCTAGGGTCAGGGCAGACCATGAATCTACCTGAATCATGAGGTCTCATATGCTGGTTTTGTTTTATTTAGCGTATGTTGTCTTAGTTCTCCCTTTTTTCTTTCCCTTTTGTGATCATATCTATTTGAAAGTAGGAGAAAACCAGGCAGAAATATTTTAAAATAAATAACATGTAGACATTGAAGGGGTTAAGTAGATGAAAGCCATTTTTATAATAAACATTGAGACCACAAAAGCCCCTCTACGTTCTTAATACAGTTCTCCTTTTCTAATAAATTTCCACAAATGAATATATATCAATCACAGATTGATTTGGTTTTTTGGGTGGTGGGGTTTTTTTGATTTTTTTTTTTTTTTTTTTTTTTTTTTTTTTGAGAGAGAGAGCTGCTCTAGACTTTAGCGTTGATCTGGGAGAAATTAGGGCATGGTGTTTCTGTATATAGAGAGGAAATTATGCTGAATACATAATTTCTGGAATTGAACCAGGAGCATTATAGAAAAACAGTAGAACTATAATAAGAAAAATAAAGAAGACAATATTAAATAAAGAATAAAGAAAGAAAGTATTGATTTCAGAGTCTTACTGTCATTAAGCAGAGAAGCTGTTATTTCAGAATGTGTTTTGGCTTTGCATTCAATGTCTTTTAAAAATCTGTCAGGTGTAGTAATTAACATTTCTAGATTAGGGCAAAAGCTGAATGCACTTTTTTTGCAAATGTGGGTAGAAGGGTTTGGTAGTTAATTCTTCTATCTGTATTACTGCTTGCATATATTGTCAATAGTGTGTGCGGGTGTTGGCCCATGAGCCTTTGAAATCTGTTCATTCTTGCAACATATTTTATTTCTAAATGATAATTTTCTCTCTGCTTTTTTGTAGGTCAAGAAGAACAGTATATAATTTTGATTTTTGAAACTGGTCTTGATCCTCATGCAAACTCAATATTTGAAAAAATTATTACTGACATTGGTATTAGAAATAATATTTCTGACTTCTTTGTGAAAATTTCCTTTGAAGAAGCCAATGGCAGGCTTGTTGCTTTTACCAAGTGCTTGGAAGACAATTCCAAAGGAAGCCCATCTCACAGAGAAAACAAAATAAAAAATGTAATTACATTTTTGTCAAAGTCATTATATTATTTGGGTTACAAATACACTAAAGGTAGTGTGCTAGTCACCAGAACACCCCAAAATTATCAACAATTTCTGCTGGCTTTTATATGAGAATTCTCAGACTGCATCATGGTGGGTTATGAAACTATGGGAAATACTCTGTGCATTCACAATACATTTTAGTGTGGTCCGCAAGAAGTGTTGCAATCTAAACATTACTAAAAGATGAGAAATTTCTACTATAATTAGACAACAAAAATGTTTCCAAATTAATCTACTGATAGAATGGTAGTATTTTAAACAAGAAATTAAGTAGCAATGTTGTAGTTAAATTTAATCAGTGCTTTCTTTAAACAAAACTTCCTCTTAAAAAATTTGAAAGATTTGTGATTCTGCAAGAAATTAGAACAGACTTGTAAGAAATTAATTAGGAAAGGAAAAAAAACAAACAACAAAAACTTGAAGTCTTCATAAAAGCAGTGGGTATTACACTGCTGCACTTCTTAAAGCTTTGATACCTTTTTCATCAATTTGAGCACAGTATGCAAATTGATTTTGACTTTATTCTGTTAAGGTTGCTTCTGAATCCAAAATGCAGCAGCGAAATAAACAGTTACCATATTTTGATGATGATGAAGAAATTGGAGAACCGCATACAGTATTTATTGGTCCTATTGAAAAGTAAGATGTTTATCTTTGCCCTGTATTGATTCTCTGAGTGTTTTTTTCAGCCTGTCATACTTATTATTGATTATATTTTGTATTTTTCTTTTCAGGTTGATAGTTTATCCACCTCCTCCAGCTAAAGGTGGCATTTCTGTGACCAATGAAGACCTCCATTGTCTAAATGAAGGAGAGTTTTTAAATGATGTTATTATTGATTTTTATTTAAAGTAAGTTTTATTTCAAATCAGTTTTTAGTTGTCTTTGAAACTTGAAAAATTCTTACACTAAAAGTTCATAAGTCAGTTGTTAATACTTGGTCTCCAAGTATATATAGCTCTAATTTAAAAGGTTGTTTTGTATCTTTGCTAGAAATTTTGGTTCCTCTGCTATCCTGCTTGACAGTGACGTTGTTCTCACTTGGAAGGAAGGTTCTTTAAAATTTCTTAGCATCTGAAGAGGAATTTTAACTGAAAAAAAAAAAAAAGGGCATTTTTTAAGTTCAGTTGTTTTTTCCTGAGTATTTCTATTCCATGGAGTTTCATTTGTTCTGATTAACATAGTACATAAATTATTTTTTTTGTGTCACTGATGCTACAGCTACTAGAAGCATATTCCATTGTTATGTGTGGCTGTGTTTATCCTACACATAAAGCACATGAGTATAATTTTCAGTCTACTAAAATATTTTAGAAGTAAAAAGAAAATCAGTGCATCACTCTGTGAGTGTTTGGAGATTTAGTGGCTGTTACAAACGATGAATCTTTCCTAGATTTTATATGTATTCTTTATGTCATTAGGTAATATATTCATTGAAAATTTGTCTTGCTGCCATGATATAAAAACAAATACAACAGCAGCAAAACAATTTGTTGATTGAACAGAGAACTTAATATCTTGAAATATTGGCACAGATTTCGCATTAATTAGTTCCTGTGGTTAGTTAGCTCTAATACTCTTTTACCCTTCTGTGAAAGGCTGTAACAATGTAGTGAGGAGGTAGCACTGTTGGCAGTCCTTTTTACTTTGGTGATGAATACTTTGGTGAATTCACCTCCATTAATTTTTTCTTTTGCTTTTTTTTTTCTTTTACTAACTAGATATTTGGTACTTGAAAAACTGAAAAAAGAAGATGCTGATAGAATACATGTGTTCAGCTCTTTCTTCTATAAACGCCTTAATCAAAGGGAAAGGAGAAATATTCATGAAACTTCAAACCTTTCGTAAGTCTGTTGATAAGTCAGTTTAACTAAGAGCTAAGTAGAGGGAAGACTACAAGAAGAGATGCTTTACAGAGGTAAAAGCCTTACAGACAATATTGTGATACCAACAGAACTCTAGGAAGCATCCAGACCTATAGCATAAAATACTGCTTGAAAATCTTAAGAAGCTGTTAAGGTGAAAATATCTGGAAAAGTAGTCTTTCACTTAAAATAAGCCACCCTACAAATCATGTGTTTTTCTTGCAGAATACAACAAAAACGACATGGGCGAGTGAAAACATGGACACGACATGTTGACATTTTTGAGAAAGATTTCATTTTTGTTCCCCTTAATGAAGCGTAAGTAAATGAACCTTTCTGTCATAGTCAGTAAAGGTCTAAGCCTCCTCATTCTGAAACTGAAAGTTATAGTATGAATTGAAGTTAAAAATTAAGAGAATAAACATACTTTTCCAGGTGATTAGAAAAACCAATTATGTAAGACCTTTAAGTTCATTGTTGTAGTCTAAGTATCAGACAGAATAAAGACTGAGAAAAAATGAACTTTTCTGAGTACTTCTTCTGAACCAGTTCAGAGAATCAGTTTTACCTGGTTCTCTGAAGTTCGTTCTTCTGAGCAGTTATTGCTAATAGTTTTTGGATTTACCTTTTTTAGCCCTTACTTTTTGTTCTGATGAGATCTGTATGGTTTACGTGAAATCATTCCTTAGTTATATTAAACTTACATTGGAAGAAAATGCAATTGAAAATCTCTACTGCCCTATATTTAGAGCTTTATTCTTTTTATCCATTTGTCCTGATAAGTTTCTTGAGTCAGGAAGCAGACAGATAGCATTCTAATAGTTGTTAAGGACTTTTAATGGTGTTTGCTTTCTTTAAGGTCAGAGCAAGTTGTCACAAACACATTTCCATGTTTCATGAATAGAATCTAAGCTGTCCTTAAGGCAAAATATTTAGGAATGTTAAACTGCTGCATTTAAAATATATAAAATATAAACATAGGTAAAGGACAGAGAGACACGAGAATTGTAACTGACCTATCATAGGCATACCTAACGGGTCTTTCAATAATTCAAAGAAGTTTGGGGATTTTTTAATTAGACTGTCTTCAATGAAATGTGTCTAGATACTGTGCCATTGTGCAGTGGGAGAAAAATTTCTCCTCCCCATCTGAATTCTGAGGCTAGCTGTAAAGAGGCAGTTATGAGGTAACTGACCACCGATCTGTTGTAAAGTTGAAAGTAAGTCCTTTAGAAAGCTGTTTACAAGTATGGAATTCAGATTTTGAGATGCTGTGACCTCTCTATAGCCATGGGAAGACAGCCAGCCCTTAGGTGGTAAAAATAACTCAAGTTGCAAGATAATTCTCCCTGTTCACTGCAGACTTCATCCTTGTCATCCCTCTCCTCCGAAGCTTTAAGTACCACAATTTTGAAGTGTCTGTCTCCTAAATTTTTGTTGCTTCAGAGCTTGTTACATAGTTTACTTCCCACCATCCTCTCTTGTGTCGTTCACACATCTGCATAGGAGAAATCATAGAATAGATGAGACTTGTAAAGCTGCAAATAACAGTGTGACTTAGAATTCACCTGAAAATGAAAATAAATAGTTCTGTGGTTTTAAAAGAATTAGTTATATTGCTAGTATCTTAACATGTAGTAATTTTCACTGTCTTGTTCATTTGCTGATAAGGAAATAAAGCAATGTCTACCTTAGCAAATAGTGCAGGTCCCTAGAAGTGAATTTGCAAGTTTGTACTGAAGGCACGATGTTCATACCATGTGTGAGTTGGGGATTTTGCTTTGGACTAGCTTGGTCTCATAGATTCATCAAGTAGTGATTAGAGCATGAATACTGTACTCTTGGTGTACATCTTTCATCTGGAAGCAATGCCATTCACACTTTCTGGAACTGTCCTTCAGTGTGAACTGAAACTTGGTAAGTGGTGATAGTAGGATATTCTTTTGCAAAAGTGGTTTCCTGATATGTACAGTAAGAATATTGCAGAGAGAAAAAAACAAGTATCCAGGGAGATGAGAAAGTTGTGGTTTGACAGATTAGGAAGTAGTGGTGGTGGTGGCTTGGTTTTTATTGGTTTTAAACTGCCTTCTGGCAACAAAAGCATAAATTAGATCTTTTTATTATCATTATTTATTTATTTATTGTTACTGGCTGCTAAAATTTTTCTTGGATGCACCTTGCAATTCTGTATTGCCTCAAACATGTCATTTCCCCCATGCCCCAAAACCCAACATTCAGTTTTGAGGAACAAAAAGCTGAACTTTTTTGGGGGAGATACCAACATTTAGGAGAGAATTGGTGACTCAGCAGTGAAGTGCTCCTAGTATGGTAATTGGTATCTCAGGATAGAGAGGAGGCTGTGGAGCTACCTGGAGAAGAACACAAAACCCAGCACCCCATTATTTTCCATGTGCCTTAGCATAGTTTCGAGGAGGATCTGCTCCATCATCTTGCCGGGCACCAAGGTGAGACTGACAAGCGTGTAGTTCCCTAGTCTTCCTTTTTCCTCCTTTTTAAGTTCCAGAAAGTCTTTCCAGACTCTCCCACAACCACTAGTTGAGGGAGAGTGGGGTAATCATCTAACAAGTTATCAAACTGCAATAACTGGACGTGGGCAGCATGAATCTAGAGAAGAATTACCTTCAGAAGAGTATGGCTGATACAACTGTGACTGCATCTCTGTCCTTTGGCAATACAGGCCTTTTTGTTCATGTCTCCAGTGAAATAGGTTGTTCTTTTAAAAGTTACAAGCTCTTTTCTCTTTAGATCCAGATTAGTTTCCTAGTCTATTTACATAATTGGTACCAAAAGCCTGTATTAACAGAATACACACAAATTCTAGCGTTTGGCAATACTTATGTATTTATTTATTAGTTGTGGCTAATCATTCAAGAAAAAATGCTTCCATACTTCATATGCTGCTTTCAGAGGCCACTTGAACTGGCTTTGAATTTCAGTAGAATTGAGGCTTTGTAATCGTCTAATTTTTAATATGTCTGTTAGATGTGCATTTTTAAATACAGTTTTTCTTTTTTTCCTAAACCACATTGAAATAAGTCTTCACCTGCATAATACATAGCTAGGTTCTGTTTTGCTATTTGCTGTAGGAAATCTGCAGGGAATCAGAAAACCTTCAGAAAATTTCTCAATCGGGTCAGTATCTATTTGCAGTGCCTCAGTCCCTGAATTTGCTGCTGCTCCACTTCTGATGGAGTGGCAAGTCAGTGAAGTCTGAAGAGGGAAGAGGAGATAAAGAGGAAACTGGGGCAAAACTTACTTTGTTTTGGGGGAAATAGCTATTTTTGGTCCTGAAAGGGTTAGAATGTCAGTTCTTCGAAAGGGTCAGTCAAAGGGACAACAAAGGGAGGACAGCAGAGTTGTGGTGATGGCATTACAAATACCCTTTTCTCCCCTTTTTTAATTCACTGTTGACAAGATTTCTTTAAAAATGTCAAGTGTCATATACAATTGGAAGATCTCGTAGAAAAAAGAATATGGGCAATTCAGGTATACCATTAGATCTGACTAGTGTTGCTAATGCTGAACTACCAGAAAACTTTATAGAGCCATAAAACATGAACTCTACAATCTCTGTCTCATGCAGTGATAAAGAAAATGTTAAAGATGAAATAAGCTTTAATTAAAAGAAGGAAAAGAATGCAAATAGTATGAGCAAATTGGAATAAACTAACTGTACCGTATTAATGAGTTGGTGACTGATTGAATGGAGTGATCTTACCTTTAGAGAAGACTGTGAAGGCTTGAGTAAAACCTGCCCAGAAAAGTGAACAGCTATGACAATCTATCCTTGATAACTATGGGAGGCAAGGTTTGGGTTTTTGTGTGTGTGTGTGTGCGTGTAGGGGACACTCAGTATTTTGTTTATTTATTACCAACTTCAGATTTAACCATGAGCATTAATGTATTCATTATTTTTAATGTATTTTTTCCTTTTCAGTGCCCACTGGTTTTTGGCTGTCATCTGTTTTCCTGGTTTAGAAAAACCCAAATATGAACCAAATCCCCACTATCATGAAAATGCTGCAACACAGCTAAAATCTCCCTCTTCAGATGGAGAGAGCAACACACCATCTCCTTTGCCAAATGAATTGGATGCACAAAACTCACCTTCCAAGTCCACAGCAAAGAAAATGTTGACCAAAAAGTTTAATACATCTTTAATTGACCCAAACACTGAAACAGAGGACAGTGAGTCTTCGTATTGTAGAAGAAGTCCTTGTAGGGGAAAAAGTGCTTTCAAAAAACTGAATCAAGTAGACAGTGATGTGGAAGAACCTAACACTGTGGAGTCAGCATGCCATAAACTAGACCATAGGACTCTGGACACGAATGGTATACAGGGTGAATTCACAACTGCTAGCCAATCTATGGGTATGTAATTGTAAAAATATGCACATTTTAATTAAAAATTTTGAGATTTCACATCTGTTACTACTTCTACAATTGTGTAAACTTCATACTTCAAAAGTTCAGTATGTGCTGAAGTTTGAATGCTTGCAATATAAGTAATTTATAGCCATTGCATATTATGTGTTTTTGTGGTTGTTGACATAACTTTCATGGCAGAGGGCTGGAGATGAAAAACTGTTTTCCTAAATCAGATTAAGTTTTCAGTTATGTGACCTTTTTTCACACAAATAATTTTGTAGATACCACTTTGCATCACTTAAGACTATAATTGTTAAGGAAAGAACAGTAGTTGACTATGGATCCTTATAATGTATGTGTATGGAGGAGTTGAATTAAGATTGTGTCAGCAACCTTGATTCCAGTGTGTTCCAGCATTTGAGGTTTTGCTTCAACACCATTAGGTTCTTTAATGCCCTGAGAGAAGGTACGTAAAAAGAAAAAAAAAAAAAAAATAAATCACTCACATGACCTCCGTGTTACATTTAGAGAGGCTTTCTTCATGCGTTACTGCTGTGGAGGCTGATTTCAGTGCTCTGGAGCAGCATTTGTACCAAAGTGAGCTGACATACTTTTAAAGGCAGATGAAGGAAATAGGAAAAGATTGTTTTCTCTGTTCGCTGCAAGGTTTGGATCCTCTTCAGATACAGATTGTATTGGTGGCTGATGGTCATTCAGTTCCTGACTAAACCACTCAGACTGCCTTGCTCAGCTATTGCAGATGGTGTACCCTTTTATTAGTGTAGACGTTTGTATAGGTCACTGTCATGGTTTAAGGGTGAGATTCAGTTTGAGACTGACACTAGTAAATGTTTAGGAATCTAAATTTAGATGTGTATCTAAACTTTCATTTCAGTCAGATGGAAGGTGGGGATATAAGCCTTGGGTTTTCTGCCCAGCCTTTAGTTGTTGCTCCAGAAGGGTGTGGGTTTTGATTCTTGGCCCTGCCAAACCCATAGGTATGTCCTTGATACCCTAGGGTATCTCAAAAGGTAGCAGATGCCTCTTTGGTAGTATAGTCAATGAAACCAAGAGACCACCTTTTATTGTGCTAAAGCAGACAGAGTGGCTGTTCAGTTGAGTAGTACTAAGTCACATTAGTGTACGGCCTACTTCTTGTGCTAAGGTCTTTTCAAAGATACGGAGTAAGGTTAATTCCCAAGTTTGTCCCTGTGGAATTCCACTGGCAACCTCTTTCCAAAGTGTTTCTTTAACTTCTCTGTTGAAGTGTTTTCAAAAGCAGGTCTTTGCCATTTTTTCCATTAGCTAATTGCCCTATTTATTGTTCTTACAGAAATCCTGGTTTTCGTTAATAAGAAATATATCCTCCAGTGACACTGTAACCAACACTTTTTATTTTAGTGATTGTTTACATATATTATAGAGCCCTTTAAGAAAAATTTTCTTACGAAGATTTTGGGTTTTGCTGGCATGAGTTACTAATTTTTCATTTATTTCCACTTATTTTTCAATTTTTCTCCTCAAAAATCTGTTCTGGAGTCTTGCATGGTAGTATACTAAGACTAGTGAGCCTGTAGCCTTATGTATCTGCTTCTTTCACAGGTATAGCTGTAACATTCAGTAATCTTTATATCTTCTGGTGCAGTTTCCCAGGTGACTAAATATGTAGAGAGGATAGGGAGTGAGTTTACAAATACTTTCTTTATATAGCAAACAGTGAAGTTTCACAAACATTTCTAAGCTGCTGCTCCCAGGAGAGCTGATCCTGCATTCCACCCTCCCTGGCAGTGTGGTCGCAAGCTGCCTTTTCCTTTTATCAGCACAAGTCTTCATATCACTGCACAGTGAATCTGATTAAGGAAATGATTCAAGTAAAAAATAATAAGCTTGTGACTGTCTTTCTCAGTGTGGTCTATTGTGTGTGGATATATTTGGTGTCATGGAAGAACCATGGGAAGGAAGGAATGGGAATAAGTGCTTATATGAGGATCCAAATGAGACTGCTGCTTTTGATGTCAGTAGCAATTTATACTGCTTTAAAGGCTTCATGGAACTATAGGGTAATTTCATGATAGTTTTTAGTCTGTCTTTAGAATATTTTCACTCATTTCACAAAATAAGGAACAGTTTCTGCTGTTACTTAGAAGAAACTTTTCACTTTTGTTCATATGCATGAATAAAATGTTATCTGTCAGCATTATGACAGTTATTGTGAGCAATCCTGAAGAAAACTTAGGTATTGAACATGAGTTTGGTCTTCAATTATGACATAATATTTGGTGTTTAAATATACTGCTATCTGTGATTGATACAGATGGATTGCACAAAATCAGGCTAAACTATAGTGAAGACTCAGCTGATGGCAGTAAACTAAATGAAGATGAGCTTATAGATTTTTCTGAAGACCAAGATAATCAGGTAAAGAATTCAGCAATTTTATTTGGGAAATGTAAATTGTTGGTTTGTATTTTGAATGGGCAGCCTAAAAGCTGTGTTCACATTGTAAATGTGTCTAAAACTAGTTATCTTTACAAGCGTCAAATCCAAAGTACTGGCTACACAGTTTGCAAATTAGCTGGCAGAAAAGGATTGTACATTCATTCATTAAACTATATAGTAGGAAACTGCTGTACTAATCCCACATGTAATATTTTGTGAGTCTTTTGCATAGTGGCAACATCAGACAATGATTTTAGTGGAAACTCTGAAAGTCAGCACATTTCTACCTTTCATCTCCTCCACTCCCATATTTACCTACCAGACCCAAGAATAAGTTACTCCTCTTTCAGCTGCTATTTCCTGGACATAAACAGACACATTTATGAGTAGGTGCTACTTTGCTGTTTTGTTTCATTGATGCTTCTCCTAATCAAATTTAAACAGCATGGATTTGTAATCAAGTAGTGTTCTTGTTCAGATTGGAAGAAGTTTTAGACCTGTGGAACAACTGATCATTAAATGCCCTTTACCGATTCACTACGGGGTTTAAGGGTATTATGCCACAGCCCTGTTGCTTTTTCAATGTAAGTTCAACATAAGCAAGCTAGGAGTTACACATTTATTCTTCCTAATTGGCCTTCCTGTTCATGTTCCAGGTGTATGACTCCAAGTTGTCCGAAATAAAGAATCGGAGGCTATCAGATATACTGTCTAGGAATTACCTGTTTTTCACCTTTGAGTCCAGAACAAAAAAATATTTTCCAAAGTCTGCATCTGTTTGTAATGGCTTCCAAATAGTATGTATATGTGTGCACACACATAAAAGCTCCAGTTCATGTTGAAACATAAGATGTTTTTCATACAGACTCAACCCACCTCTCTTGTCATGCCACTTGCCTGAACATTCTGTGGTTCTCACCTGATGGATGTGCCTTTCTGTCTATTCTGTAGCAATTAGAGTTCCCTAAATGGACAGCAGTTTCTAATAGGAGAACATCTTCATGGCATGGCATGAGGATTTCAGTTCTAAGATCCTTCATGTTAGTGATGTGCACACAATTCTCACCAAAAATGTCACAAATTATGTTGATGCAGCGGTTCCCATTTTTGGAAAGCAGCTTATTCCCTGTAACACAATGGTCTGCAGTAGTAATAGTGAAAATAGAAGGGAAAGAAACTATGGATCATTGGGATGCTTTTATATACAACAGATTAGTGGCTTTATTCATAAAACTTCTATATCTTTCATAGCAATCAAATATTGAAATTGAAAGGTCAAGGATATTCCCAGGTTTGTGGCATGACTCTTTTTGCAACCCATGGTACGTAATTTCACGGTGGTTTAATTTCCCTTGCCCTGAAAACCAAGTTGGTTCATTCTGGAGCACAGATCAGATTTTAATTCTGAGTTCATTGCAGATTTTGTCTCATTTCATCTAGAATGTAATATACATAAAACTGCCAAGAAGGTTCCTAGTAGTCATTGGAAGGGGAAAGTATAATTTGGATTATAACCAAATAATGGAGATGCATCTCTTTTAAACCAGCAATGATTTGAAAATGTCAGTTGTAGCTTTTTTCCTAGTCTCAGTGGTTGTTAAATAAATAGCACCATTCACTCTGTGTCATTCCAGCAAGGATTTGAGAAACCACGTGACTAAAAGTTGGTAATGCAACCTTTACAAACTATGGTTTCAGATTAAAGCTACCACTTCTTTATTAAATTTGTGTTATTGGTCTTGAATAAGAATGGTAAGTATAGCAATACTTTCTTTTGCATCTGTTTGAAAAACAATACTAGCTTTTAAACACCTGTCAACATGTTGCTTCTGTAGGAAGACAGTAGTGATGATGGTGGCCTTCTGGATGATAATTGTAATTCAGAAATGGGACAATGGCACCTGAAGCCTACCATCTGCAAACAGTAAGTATTAAAACTGTTTAAATGGAGTTTTCATATAAAAGTTTATGAAATTGTCAAAGATGGTAATTATGGGAAATGGTCATACATCAGTGTTCAAACACTATAATCAGCATGTTATTAGTGTTTGAGAGAGAATTTTATACTTAGTAGTATCATCTTCAGTGAGCAGAAAATTTCATGAGTGAAACTGCTACTGATATGGAAGCATTCAGGGTTTCTGTTAAGCTTCTACTGCTTCAAGGCAAGTGAAGATTGTTTCTTCAAATAAGGCTGTTCTTCGATAGCTTGCACTTAGATTCCTACACAAAAAAGGTGCAGAAGCATATTCAAGTGTATCTTTCTGTATTAAAAAGCAGATTACTGTCTTAACTAACTTAATGCTGAAGAAAACCTTTGTCACTGTTCAAAATGAGTACAGGAAAATGGGAATAATTTTTAACCACCCCCATTTCCTATCAAAATGTGTTCTAGCTGTTTATTGTCTCTGTAAATTAATTTTTTTTTTCTAATAAGATTGTTCCATGGTACTAAATTCAGTTACTTTTGTTTGTTTGTTTGTTTTTAACCTTTCTAACAGTTTTGGACTTGAAAGCTTTTTTTTACTTTTTATGTTTGAAACCCAGAAATTATTTCTTCATAATCATTGGCTGCAGTTGCTTGCATTTTGGTGTGACAGAAATACATGATTCCATATCCTGAAATATTGCTACTGGTATTGCTGTCTGACCGTTTCCTTCATATTTTTTCATAATTTATTTCTCCATTTTCTTCTTTGTGTATCTAAGGGTTGCTAGAAAGAGAAAGGCTTTCACAATACATGCTTATGGTGCACCATAAGAATAAAATTACATATTTATGCATGGTATGGAATGTGTATGACTTACTGTTAATGCATTTTTATGAGGGGTAAAAATCCATCTGTGTTGTGAGTTTTAAGAATATTTATGAGCTGCTGATTATAGCTTGGCTAAATTTATCCCATTCTGTTGATAGATTATCGGTACATAATACTTCGCCCAGACAATATTTTAATCCAGTGGAATTTCATAAGATATTTTGGCAAACTTGGTAGTCTAGAAAATGTTTGTTTATGGATATGTTATTTTTTCGAAAGCTTTTCAAATGGGGTACATGTGTGTTTTGTGCGTAACTGCCAGGTAGATTTCAGATTAATTGGCTGGAATAATTTCTTAAACATGCAGCACGTAGTGTCATCTTAGGTGCTATGGACTGCCCCATCTGCCCTCCAGCTGCTACTCAAGAGGGATGTTTTTGGGTTCTGACCCTTACTTTCTAGTCTCTTGCCAGTGTCCCAGATACCTTGTGCATCTGGAAGAGTACTAGACATCTGAGAGAGTTTTAAGCAACTAGTTTTTGCCTGTAACATATGCTTTCAGTCTGACAGTATGCTCAGTGTATGATTAAATCTAGACAGTCTTGCATTTAGCTATCCCAGTTAGGGGATTATAGCAGCGCTTGTGAAACTTCATAGTTTCGACCTACTTGTGTTCAAGGTCACCCCATTGTTTCATAGCTAGTTGTGTAACATTGTGCTTTCCAAACTGCTGTAAAATACTGTGTACTTAAAAGTTGCGTTCTCTCTTAGGCCCTGCATTTTGCTTATGGACTCCCTGAGAGGGCCTTCCCGGTCAAATGTTGTGAAAATACTACGGGAGTAAGTTTCACGTCCGGGTTTGGGGGGTTTGTTTTCTGCAAAATTCTTCGAGAAAGTTTTGATTTGCATCGTCTTTTATCTTAGATATTTAGAGGTGGAATGGGAAGTCAGAAAAGGCAACAAAAGAAGCTTTTCCAAAGATGTCATGAAAGGTTCCAACCCAAAAGTGCCACAACAAAACAATTTCAGTGATTGTGGAGTGTACATACTGCAGTATGTGGAGAGTTTTTTTGAGGTATGTGATGTATACCTGTTTGTGTAACTACTGGGGGTGGGTTTTCTGGTTTGGGTTTGTTTTTTTTGTTGTTGATATCCAGCAGCAATCGATGATGAACTACTAAATTATAACAGCTATAAAAGGCTCCTAGTGTAGCTGCTATACCTATTTATTAGATTATGCATTGTAAGCTAGTGTATACATGAACATACATAATATTTTTTGGGAAATAAATTGATTATCCTCTTTAGTTTTATATATGTATCAGAAATTGGAAGCCAACTTGAAATAGGCTTTTTTTCTAAGAGAATAAGAAAATACATACAGAGTTTTTCTTTGATGTTCTTACTGTGCATACTCTTTCAAATAACCCAGTAACAACCTGAGTTCAAATTTGAGTTCTAAATCTAACCTAAAGATGCAGAACAAAAAGCTGGTTCTTTTCCCCCTAAGAACCGTGATTCTGGGTAAATTCATTAATATGATACAAGTAGTTTTTCTCTAACTTGCAAGAAAATATGCAAGTGGAATCATTACAGCTAAATGCCAGATCTTTATTCCACTGGAGATTTTGGTTAAACACTTAATGACTTTAACTGTCTCGGTCTTTCACAAGTGGTAGAGGTGTTGACATCGTCAGGTCTAGGGGAAGAAGTGACAGTCAAGTGAGATGTTGCCTGTATTGGACACAAACTGTTTAAAGTCCATGGTTCTTGAGAGCACTGTTCCTAAACTGTCCTGTTACTGAACCTTTCCTGGGGAAGTGTCTGTTTCTTCTCTGTTCCTCCACCCTCCCCACGTTCATACTTATATGAGGGCAGAAAGGCTTCAGCAGAGTGCGTTCGTGCAGATCAAAACCAAAACCTTTTGTTTTACCAGTGAGTCTTTGAGAGATTAGAACCATCCTCCTTCGTCTTTTGTACTCGGGGAGATACGAGGCGCAACCAGGTTTTAATAATCTTATCCTCTTCCGTCCCCTTCCTTCTTGCAAATGGATCGCTGAATTACGTCAGGCTAAATCTCTCGTCCTGCCTGGTCTTGCATTATACAGCAGCTTCGCCTGTCAGCGCATAGGGATGGCATTTAGATGCGTCAGGTAGCAGATCACGGGGTATTCTCAGAAGTAACACTGGTGGTCCATACTGCCCACAGGTGTACGTGGATGAGTAAATGCTCACCTTGGCTTTTCTCTCTCTGTCAGCTGGAGTATCCG